>JARJDR010011472.1:0-19249 GCA_030264135.1 Myllaena sp. GC000078 | reverse complement strand
CGAACGGTCGTAATTTCAGCAACTTTATGAATCTGCACGTCGGCGTCGTGCATATGCATTTATCCGCATGAATCATGCACTGTACCACCTCCTCCCTCCGCCTGCGAAAATCAGCGATGTTATCGGGCTGCAAAATTTTATATTTTCTATTGCGCAACAACTGGGGATGGAATTGAAAATCGGTGTCATGATGATACAGCGTGCAGCCGTCTTAAAGATAATCGGCGTGGCAGCAGTGTTTCGTCGTAAAATCTATAACCAAAGTGGCGCTCATGACACTTTCATTCGGGCGCGCGCGCGCGTATGTGTTTGCGACTATTTAATTTACTACACAATAAATAAAACGAAGAGGTTTATCTCGTCGGCAGTTTGCGTGCGCTGTATTTTTTTGCGCTAGTGATTTACGAGAAAGACACCGATGGCAGCGATGACGAACCGGGATGGGATAATGTCGCCAAAACTCATTTCCATACGTCCAACGCATATACGCAGACGCATGGTGGCTACTATTATTATCGATAATAACGAAATGACTTGTTTATTGCTCGCTGCTTTCGGGAAGAAGTTACTTAATCTCGTCGTGCTTCCCCTCTAACGACGCGTGTTTTTCTCGCCGCGTTGCGCATGCGAGAAATGAACGTTTTTCTAAAACGATAAGTGTATAATGTCGTCTGTGTTTTCTTTCCACCGGGCATTGTTTGTTGACTTTGCGTAAAAAAGAACTCGCGTGGAAAAAATATTTCCAGCGCTAAGAGCTAAGGTAAATGTTGCTTTGTGGGATGCGTGTAATGATCGCCAAGCACAAGCAGATGAAGGAGATGAGACTGCGTGCTTGCGTGCGTGCAGCGTATTACGCTCCACGGTTGAAATTCAGACTCGCTATGCATGTGTGTATGTATGCGATGCGTTTAAACAATTTAATTTTTTTCATTCCGCAACGGTTACGATCATCATTGTAATCACGTGCAGAGACACATCACGCCACACCGCATCGCAACGCATCGCATCGTATCCGAGATTAATAATAATAACAAGGTGTAATTATTATTAGACTGGAAATTACACTAATCCGTCGGCGTCGCGTCGCGTCGGTCGCCAGCACTGAAAGGATGCTTGTAAAAACCCTGTAGTACAAATATTGAATTAGAAATGTTTTGATGCAATTAATGCAGACATTCTTCATCAACGTGCTGCGTGCGTGCTTGTTTACGAACCATCAAAACAAACATCGTTAGACGCGCACAGGGTGCGCACCGGAAACGCGCGCGCGCCGCCATTACGCTGCTGAATTAATTAATTTCAATTAGGCGTGCATAAGTACATACCGCAAATGTAAATGATAACAACCGCCAGCTACATATTGCATTAATTTCTATTCGCAATGGAATGCGCAAGCAACGGCTGCTGCAGTCATTTATTAATTGAATCAAGTCGAATCGTTTATTGCAAGGCTTGTGCAATAGGCCGTTTTCCTTCCTATTTCTTTTCTACGGTGTTTAACTGTAACACAAGATGCTGTGTGCCAACCAGACCGACAGACAGACAGACCGGATTGCAGTCGATGTATGGATGGATTTGATTGATTGCAGCTGTTTTGTGGCCGGTTACCAGGCGCGCTCGTAATTAAATCGTTCGCCATTGCTTGCGGTGCGCGCCTCGGCAAATAATTACAAACACTTCTAATTAGTTTGCTACTCGAATGTACTTAATGTCAATTTTTGTCTGTCCGTCTGATACCGTGGGCATTCCATGTGATTAAGATTGATTTCCCTTGTGTTGGTATACCTCAGAGTACTTCCTCAACAATAAGTTCGGCTTGGAAATGAACAGCATCGGCATTAAATCGAGGATTGGGAGGGAAATTTAGTTGTGGCTACTCCTCTTGAATTCTCACGGGTGACGCCCATAAGATAAACACCTTTTAAATTTTTTAACATACCTGCCGGGCGCTTGCACGTAATCAAAATTAATATTTATTCATAAACGTTCAATTTCCCCCTTTGTGGCGCACTCAAGCTTATTTCTCTCGAGATGATGAGTGCGCGTCCAATTTCGTGAATCGTCGTCAATGGATCGATCGTCAGCCGGCGACGTCAAAGTGCAGAAATGCATTACGCATCGCATATGTATAAGAAATATGTCGATTCACGTTACGATGTTAATTTATAGACGGCTTAAGTACGGATGCACGTCGACGGTGGTGCCGCGAGCGCAATATGCAAATTTCACGCTTTACACGCATCACTCAAGAAGACGAAGACGAAGAAGATACTGGCTGGCTGGCTGGCTGGCTGGCTACTCTCCACCGTCGCGCTGCTTATCGCCTCGAGTGCGTAATGCGAGCGCATCTCGCTCGTACGCGCAGCACACGGTGCCGAAATGATATATTCAATTAGCAACGAAGTGAAAATTATCCCGATTCAGATACGTGCGAACGCG
Source organism: Myllaena sp. GC000078 (assembly GCA_030264135.1). Classification (NCBI taxonomy): domain Eukaryota; kingdom Metazoa; phylum Arthropoda; class Insecta; order Coleoptera; family Staphylinidae; genus Myllaena; species Myllaena sp. GC000078. The sequence continues at coordinate 16,810 of JARJDR010011472.1, read as the reverse complement.
CGCGTATGCAAAACGAAATACAGCGGTGCGCGGCAAGAGCAGATAATCCGCCAACCACGACGTATGGATAATGTTATTACCGACGCTGGTGCGCATCGGGCATTAATTCCGATTGCATTTGCACTCGTACCGGCACTTATCTATGATGATGCATCGCAGCGCAGCGCGCAGCACTGGATATCTTGCGCTTTTGATCAAAAATCGCAATGGGCATGATAACTACCGCAGTCGTAAAATAAAACGGTGACTTGTGTCGCCAGGGAAAAAATTTCCCGAAAGCAATGCAATTTTTTCGCTCGCTCGCAATAACCGTAAACAACATTGTAATCACTTACGCAGTGGCTTGAAGATGAAGGCTGAAGTGTAGTTGGCGTGTTTTTTTTCTGCGCTGTGCTCGGTTGCGCGTTTTCCATTACGCCGAGGGAGGAGGATCGGTTTCATGCATTTCGCGCGCGGGGCGGGAAAAAAAAGCCTAAAAACGCTGCGTTTGCAAGAATTTTGCGCGGCCGAGCGAAGCGCATTCCCGTCACGGATAAATGGCTAATATTTTACGTTTCTTTTATTCATTATATGGCAGCCGCGCGCGCTCGCATAACTCGGTCTGCGCCTTGCCTCCATGCCAGCGAATTTATTTTCTTACGTTCGATCCCCTTTTTCTAAAAACACGCAGCCGCCGCCACCGCACCCGCCCGCCCGTTTCCGTTATATGCTGCACATACCTATATCTTAATTGGGGTCTCGTTTAATTATACTCAGATAGGTTTACATACGTCCTAAGATAATTATCATCGCTGCGTTTGTGTGGTCATAGATAGGTTTATCTGGCTGCATTTTAATGAAATTCGGCGGCGCCCATTGTTTGCGCGGCGTGTCACATCTTATTATAAAATAATTATAATAGACTAATCATTCTGCGTGGTGGCAGCGGGCGGCTTCGAAATGAATACGTTCTTCGATGCGACATGTCTAGTCAGTTAATGACGCGCCTGCTTATTTGGTTGGACAGGCAACATGGGCGTTTGGTAACTAATCCCTGGGCAAATACAAATTGTCAATGCGGCTGCTACGTGCACGCAGAAACACGCAGGAGACAGTCGGGAGACGAGTCGCTACTTAAGGTCTGTTGTTGGCTTACGTGCCGCGCGGCGGTTAATGAAAGCCGATGTTCGTCGCCTTGTTTCCCAGTATTATACATGCTGTTGTTTAATTTCGAATTTTATGCCATCGCGCATGGAAGGAGCACTTGAATTTCGGAGGTAATTACTGGAACGCCGCCGTATCCAAATCAAACAACGCGCTAGCCGCGCGCGTACAACACCGAAAGGGCATTAAGTAATTGCATTAACAAGCCCAGACCATTGTTTGAAGTGTGCTTTTTTAAGTTTTCGACATTTTTTAACGCATACCTATTAGGTGACAATGGCTGGGTTTACACGTGCGTCTAGTTATTATTGTAACAAATTAATTAGGCATGGGAGTTGGTTGGTTGAAGTCGGAGTGTTTTTGTCTCTGGCACTGGTGTTTTTATTTATGGTATTTTCGCTGGTTGTACGGGGGCCTGAGGAGGACCACCGACGGACGACGACGTCCTGCGGCGCGCGGACAGTTCCACCAGGCCAGCCGGAATATTAAAATCACGCGATATCTCAATCGGAGCATTTTTGATCATCGTTTCATTAATAAATCCAACACCTTTCGTTTCTCTCGGTTCAGTTTTCCGTTGCGTTTGCGTTGCATTAAAATTTCTTGGAATAAGGAGCGTGTCACAAGTACACGTGATAAACGTTTTGCACGCAAATGAATGCACAATGAACACTTTGTTTAATTAGCCTGTCGTGCAATTAGTTATTTGGCGTTGCGGGAATGTAATAAATTCGAATTGTTCGGGCGATCGATTGGGGCGAGTCGGCACTCATTTTTGTCAATATCGCCATATTCAACGCCACGCCAACAGCATTATTATCGTTTAGTGAGAGGCGACAACGACTCGACGACCTGCTCCTTTTGTCTTTTACTGCGCGGACGTGCCGACGCGACGCCGACGGCGGGTTGGTGTTACTGTTATGAAAAACCGCTCTATAAGGTGATAATTATCGTCCGTTTGATTTCCCATTAGCGGTCGCACACAAGAACCTCTTCTATCAGTGCTTCTTTTTCAGTCGCGTTTCTTTTTCGTCTGTGTAATGCCCTTTTTTGCTTGTCGTCCGCGAATGACGTGCACTGCAAGCTAAACCTGTCCATCGGATCGAATGAATGAGAGTTGCTGTCTTGTGCCACCGATGCGCATTTAGGGTCAATCAAGTTCAGATTGTTGTTCGAGCATGTCTGCCTGCTCCTGATATATTACTCGCGCATATTATGACATTTTCGAATTTTACTCGTTGACTTTTTTATAAGGGCGCGCGCGATTTTTTCGTCTGCGCTTTGATGTGCGAAAGTGCTTGCCGGCCGCCAGCCGACTGGAATTTCTTCGATTCAATTAAGATTCCGCGCTCGTTTGCAGGCAGCCAATACGTGTCTTTTTTTTTTAGCGTAGTACGCGGTTGTTGCGTGCAAACCGAAAATCGGGAACGATGAAAATTGAAAAAGAAATGGTCGCTCATTATTTATCGATTACGGCCGTTGTGCAAACGTTTTCGGGGCGAAATTCATTTTCGTTTTGCACATCCGCACGACTCTCCGTGTGCATACTTAGTGGGCATATAAATGAAAATTACCTATGCGCACACGAAGCACGATGCATTCCACAACCGACGGACGCGTGCATTACACATGCAACATTGGTTATGATTATGTATAACACAGCACAGTGCGCGTTTGACATGCAATGCATGTAAAACCTTAGCGGCGCAGGTTGTTCATCTCTCGGCGCACTCGTCTTCATCAGGCCGGCACAGCACAATGTCATGTTATGTCATTGCTTTCGCAGCGATCCGGGCGAGTCCTTCCCGGATAGGAAGCTGCAATTTTCGCGCGTTGTGCATTGTTTGCGCGGCCACAATTAAATGCCTCGACGCATAACTGTACTTTTGGCCCCGAATCGAAGATCGATTCGATGCCACCTTCTTCTTCTTCTTCTTCTGCTGCTGCTGCTGCGCCGCCTTGTAACAATCATAATTTCGCAAAAAGCACATTTACAGCTACTCTGGTTAATAGTATCTGCGCGTCTCTCGCGATGCGATACGCTAACAATGTGTAACTACTACTTGCGTTGCTTTGCTTTACTTTGCGCAAACGGCGCTAGAGAGATCGGCTTAACTTGCAATCGTTGAATGAACGTGCATGGGATGCAGAGACGTATCTGCAGCGGAATAGCGATAAACGGGGCGTCTGTGCGACGCAGCGCAATTGATAAGTAATGATAATGTTTATTGTCGCCGATTACGTAAATGCGGTTGGCTGCAAGTGCCTCGCGGCGATCGATGCGCGACGCAGATTAATACATCTCTGCTTGTTGCCAGCCGGCTCTCCGGTGTGTTATTATTATCGGAGAGAAATATTCAATGTACATACATGTTTGTTATTATCTTGGTCTAGATATTGATAAATGCTGTCTGATGCGGGGTTTTTTCGTGTTTGTTGCTATTTTATTACAACGATGACGTGCGATTTATTCTCGTCTTACGGGATTGTGATTAATCCGGGTCATGTTTGCCATTATAGGAAATAATTTCCATTCAATATAAATATTTCACTTATGTGTTGTTGTTCTGGAACCTTTGAACTTTTGGCTATGGAATCTCCAGCGCGCAATGCGATTTGCTCGTGTTGACGCAAATAATAAAATAAAACAGAAGTGCGACGAATTGGACAAAGGCAGCGATGGGAAGCGACGCCAGAATAATGAATGAATGTTGGAACGAGGCCGCCGGACGAAGATGCCGGCACGTAATAATAATGATCTGATAAAAACAACAATCATGCCATCATTTGTCACAGTAAATTTTAAATTTTCTGCTCAAATTCCGATGCCTGCAAAGAGTGTATTTATGTGCGCTGCATGCTATACGTGCGCGTCCGTTGCAAACAATAAGTTAGTTGGTCAGTGTTGAAGGTATAAATGCCGTTAGGTCTATAAGACAAGAAGAAAGACTTGGGACAAAAATGCATTTTTCGAACATTGTTATCGGTGGTCAGTGAAATCCCACCCAAAATGTGTCAAACTTTGACGATTCCTAATGAATATATCGTGTTGTGTCGCATTCGATCTTCACACTTGAATAAGCCCATCAAAATTGATGTTTCGAAGCGATAGCACTCGGAGTTTATGCTCATCGCTTGCCTAAACAGGCGCTCGTTAAATATAAGTATAAGAGAGCGTCCGATCGTGTAATTTGTCACATTTGCGATCGTATGGAAACAATAAGACGCCCACGCTTCGACTTGTAGCGCAGCGTTAAACATGCATGAGGAGGACTGCGATCCTATACGTATTGAATGGCCGGCTACATTTTCGACGTGCACGCGCAACAAATTACGTTCAATTTATTGCCGTTCGATGTGTCCAGGCGACACCTCCGCCGAACTAGCAACGCCGCGCCGAGTAGAAACGCCTTGGTGTCATTCGCTTGCAATAAAAGTATTTACTTATTTGAGAAGTGTCTCATTGCGCATTCAAATTGCGCCAATTCGGAGGTAAGTTATGCGCCGTTTATACACGAAACGTGCACGCTCGCGTTATTATCATGCACAGCGAAGGAACTTATCGCCTTCGATTCAAATTCTCTCGAGAAGATAAAAAGACACCACAGAATTTTCGACATTCCGTGGAGACGATCAGATGTAAATAATGCGGAGGCGTTTCGTTTCGATTTCGATTCGATTACGAGATTATTATTATTTCTAACACAATTTAGTTCCATCATCATTGTCATCATCATCTCCGCAATGTCCTTGCTTAATATAACGTGTAAAGCTCTGATGCTGGGAAAAAGGCAAAAAGTCGGCGCTGGCTGCAAATCGTGATTAGGTTTTGTTTTTATCTGCAGTGTAACGCCGGCGGCAGTAAGTAGAGCAGGCGCGTTCTTTTCGCACATGATGCGGCGACAAGTTGCAATGTCAGCCGGATTGCGTTTTTTGCTCATTTACGAATGCGCACGTGAATTGCTGCCTACATGAAAAACTTGTTAATTATGGAAAAACTGGAGTAGATGCCCGTCGGCAATCCCCTGTTTGTTCTTCATGTATATGAAGACATTGTTAATGCTGATTAGATGCGCGTAACAATCGACCCCTCCTGAGATGGTTCGAGCGGATTGAATAATAACGTGTTGAGCTTCTTTTTTTTCGTGGCATTTCAAAATTTTAATGTTAATAGCGGCCATAAAAAGTTATTAATCACTTGTTTGCATGCTTATCATCACCACGTATCGTGCGAAATCGCATGCGATGGATTACTTAATTATATGCAATACAACAAATAAGTGCGCGTGTGCTTGCGGGTTACTTGTTACACATTTATTCATGGTGGATCTGACATGAATCGCACCGTTAACACCGTGCATTGTGCGCGTTGGTCCCGCCGATGACTATTTTGCATTGACAATTGTCCGTCCGACGCTCTCTGACTTGTCGTGCGCCTGACATGAATTAGCTTAGCGAATTTACAACATAATCGAGCGTTAAATCATGGACTTATGGTCGGAGCCCGTAGCGCAATGGTGCTGGGATTTTATTTATTTAGAGACGTGCGTTACTCGTTATCAGGCGATAAATTTCGAACGGTATGCAAAACGGCACACGGCGCGCAGTTTGGGGCAGTGTATGCCGGAAACGGCGAACACTCGCATGAATCATGCGGAGGTAGGTGTACACCTTCTCTTCCTCCTGGGTGCGCTTGCAAGAAGCGTTTCTTGGGGCCTTGCCGAGAAACAGCATCATCATCATCATCATCATCAGCAGCAGCAGCAGCAGCAACAGCGGCAGAAGGAGATAGGCGCGCGCATCGGCTGGAATCAATGATTGATGATGACGGATTGATTTATGCGTAATGCTGGAATTCGACTGTTAGGGGTCAAGGCACCAAACACACCGTCCATCGTTTGAACGTTTGAAGTATTATCTGTACGCGTACAACTTGTGAAACGTGTTTGCAGCCATGTTATTGACGATCCATCCGGACTCGGGCGGATACAACGAGTTGATTAGAAAAACGTTGGCGAATTTTCGTATCGCACCACACCACCAATGCCACGCAAGCATGTATAGTGAGTGACCCTTTGTGTTGGTCAACCAACTCTTTGCATTGTTATCTCCTTATTTATACCGCGATATCTCTGCGGAGAGAGAAAGAGCCGCCTTTTTTTACGCACGATCTCGGGCAGATTGTTTAATGGCTACCGGTTTTGAATCCCGAACGCGCAGCAATGTAGTCGTCGTCGTCGTCGGCGGCGACGGCGGCGGTGGCGTTTCTTCGTGGGTTGCTAGCCGGCTTGTGGGATTCATAATTTACAAACGCTGCTCTTGTTGGTGGTGGTTGTGGTGGTGCTCGTTTGCGGCCGACTTTTTTAAACGTGCGTTTAAACAAGTAACAATTTTTCATTTACCTCTTCATATCGTTTGTTGTCCATGCTCGCGCGCCTAATTCGAATCGACATTTTTTCTCGGCAGCGCTATCAAAAGGCGAGAGCCTTTTATTGGAGGCAACTAGGTATGTGCTGATGGGTATGATGCCGCTCGCCGGTCCGGCCCAGCCGTCCCTCCATTATTGCTTGTTTGTTTTTCGTTTATTCGCTCGATAATTATATGTGTGCGCATCACGACGACGGACGGGCCCGAAAGTTACGAGTTGCGTGCGAGCTTTAAGTAGGTTTGTTGGTCTCCTCAGCCGCCGAGGAGATGCGAGGGCATTCGTCGACGCCACCACGGCGGTAATGACGCCACGGCGCGAGAACACCTCGCCGGCCGGTGCGGAACGAAGAAGAAGGAAGAGAGCAGCAAGCGTTTTAGATTCCGTGGTCAACGGCTTTGCGGTAAGTCTCGTTGGGAATCTTAACAAGGGATTGACAGTATGATATCATGCCTTCGCCTGCGTTGGGTTTTGGTGCGTTATGCTGGCGCACCGCGACATTACCGTATAATCATGCCGTTGATTTATTGCCGTATTGTTTGAATTTCGTTGGTCCCGCTGATTTATTTGGTTGTTTATCGATTGGGAGCGTTAAAATAATTAACGGTCTTTGATCAATCCGAATCAGGTCCATCACAATAAGACGCCATCAAAGAGTGTGGTCCGGTGTTGAATGGATCCTTTCGAAGCGCCGCATTTCAATTAACGATTAATTGCGTTCCGATCCAGATTTCAAAAGGATGCATTCTTTGCGTCGGTGGTAATTACACGCAATTGTTGCGCACTTTCTAATCCCATACGCAACCGAAATGTATCCAGTGTTAATTCATCCGTAATTAGCAGTGGATTCCAATGGTTGCGGTTTTATGATGGGGAGCGTTATGCCATCGGGCGCACGCTGGCTAGTTAGCGTCGATTTTAAATGTGAATCACATAAAATCTAATTACATATGCATCGCCGCGGTGCGGTTGGCAGTCCTTGACGAAATTTAATGTGTTGTCCGTAAAGGCGTGCGCGCCGTTGCTGTCGATGCGTCAATCGCATTTTTTTTTCGGCGCTCCTGCGAGTACGTCTGTACGCTACCGTTCTTATTTTATTACTATATTAATGCGCACTTATATATGCGGCGGCTTCATAATGCACACTGCATAAACATTGCGCCGTTTGCGTTATTGCGCCAGCGGAATGCAAAAGATACCGGCCCATTATCTCTTACGCGCTCGAACAAGCAATAAGTGATGGAAAGCGAATGATATTTATTTATTTATTGCGTTTTGTTTATGAGTCAGAAGCGATTACATGCGCGCCCGTGTGGGTACATGCATGCATGCGTTTGAGTCGGGAAAAATCTCATCCGTGTAACCTTTTGTGCGACTGTTTGTTGTTAGTCGTCATCGGCCTGCTGCTTGCCTGCAAAGCTTATTTTGTTATTAATGCTGGATGGACGTGCGGACCACCGCGAGACGTATTGATGTTGATGACGGCAAGAAATCGCTTTGGAATGCCGCGCGGATTGGAAAGCCATTTTGCGTATCTATTTGTCCTTTTGTTTTTGCGCATGCGTTTTGATTTCGTGCATGATTATAACACGCGCCGCGGTATTGATTTATACCGATGGTGGTATTTGCACACGGATAATTGTTTTTCACCAGGAAGCGTGACCTTTCTGTTATTATTTTGAACTTTTGGTCGATGTGCGTCGTCATATTAGACGATAATAATAGGGATATGAATTTCATCAATGGGCATTTTCTCGCTGGTGACTTTCACAATTCTTGACAGATTGTTTTGGATATTGATAAATTTGCTAAATACTATTACGAAATTCTATTTGAATGGTTTGTATTATTAGAAATGCGCTGACCATTTTTTACTTGAACATTTCCTGCTCAGCGTGTCTGATCTTTCCACAATTTTCGACGAGCGTATCGGAAAACCGATACGTTTGTATTCTAATACACGAGAACAATGGAATGCGCTAGCTACGTACCTAGTGCTAGCAATTATAGAAAAAAAATGACGTCGTGTACGGTGGCTACATGTAGATACCCATTTTTTCGCTAAACTTGTAGAGCTGGTGGTCAGGCAAGCCGGTGTCTTCTTGCACTGGCTCGCTTGTTTCATATGTTATTATAATTGCAAAGTGCGCGCGCGTCTTATTTCCTCTGATAGCGCAAAACAAACGCATGAAATATGAGCGCTGATAGCATTGTAATGCCCAACCGTTTTGTGCGACTGTCGTCTGTTAAAGCATTACGCGAGTTAATAGTTAAATCGTAGAAATATGTAGAGAAGAATTCGCAGGCAGCGCTTTCGATATTTTCATTGACAACATGAAATATCGGTAAAGACGATGATTGCACGTTTAATAACCGAGAAATTAAGTTTCTGGGAAAACAATCAACAGCGCAATTGCAACGAAATTGTGCGGCTGGTGCGATGCAGATATGTTTTAAATTACATGCCTATAAACCTTGAAGAGATTTACACTTTTAACGCAATCGCGATAGATGATGAGACAAGCGCGGCATCAACAACGAAGCATTATTTCGAGGCTGCAGCGCTCTGCAATTACGCGTAATTTCTTTATTAATAATAATTTCAACAATTTGATTAATACCGCCAGGCACACACGTCATGTTTCAGATCGATGTGAACTGTACTTTCAATTTTTTGTTCTCTAACAATATGTTCAATACAGGTAACTAATGATTATCACGCTTGAGGTTTTTAAACATTGCTAATGAACAAGTGATAAGTTTTTAATCACTGGTTTGCACATTTCTTGGCTAATATGAAAAATGAGGTTTTTTGTGATTGATCTGATTGACCCTGTACGTAGTTCTTGGCGGATGGTGGAGGAGGAGGTCATTCACGCATATTGTACGCGATACATCGACTTGAAAACCTATCAAAACCGATAATTTTCGTTTGTCGTGATGAACCAGCTTTTCAACACCACGCATCGGCCGCGTTGTTACTGCACGCCAGGCCAGGCCTGTTTGCTCCTCGTTGTTGTTGGGTACGTTTCGGTATCGAAGAAAAAATAACGCACGCCATGCACGAACAAACCAATCATCTCAACGGTTGGATGATGGTGAACTTTGTTTTGTGCAGCGCACACTGCAGAAATTAATTTCGTCGGGCGGTGAGTAATAAAATCAGCGGCGATTTCGACGTTGCGCGAAATTTGTGCGCTTATATAAATGTCACGTCGCCGTCGAAGCGTATTTATATCGCCATAAACGCCGCTTTGCTCCCATTTGTGGTCTTCGTCTTCGTCTTCGGCTTCGCTGTGTAGTAGGCATCCTCAATTTATTTTTGTTTGCTTGCTTTTCACACAACGCATTGTTTTTGCATTTTGCATCGACTGCAGCAGCAGCAGCAGCAGCAGCAGTCGCACAAGTTATTGTATGAACGCGAAAGAAGGTATTCGCGGCAAGCAGCGCAATATGGCGATGAAAACCGCGCCTCGCTTTGCGTGGAATTAATGCTTTTTGCGTGTTGATACTTAATTGGACTATAATTTAGAATTTTATTGGCTGCTCTGCCAAACGAACCGGTTGGATTATGTGCAAAGTGGATTTGCGAACAAAGCCAGCGGCTGCAATATCACTATTAGCGCACTATGCATCTGATAAGATTGCTTTTAGCATCGGCCCCCAAAAGTGTTTGCGTTGCGCGAAATGAGACTAATTACGCGTTGCAGGAATAATTACAGCCCTTTGCGCACTTTTTATGACATCCGCTATTTGATGTCCGCATCTGCTGCTGCTGCTGCTGCGGTCTGCAACGTGCATATTACGCTGATGGATGTACGCGCGCGCGCACACACGCCGTGATTATTAATTCGCGACCTTTATTTGCATTGCACTCCGTTTGCTGAGCTTATTAATTTTAAATTACGACCGTTCCATTTCTCGCCTGGCGACGTGTGCTCGTATTTGTTTTTGCACCCATGCTGTGGCGCGCTTTTTTCCCCGTAATGCTCGGCTGACCCGTTCAATCATGTTGTGGCGTAAACAAAATTGCGGCAGCGCTAACAACTTTTCCAATTACAGTGATTTGCTGCTTGCGAATATCGCACGAATTAAGTAAGCGCTTTTCAATCTCAACGTTCTTTTCGGGGCTTGTGGGGAAAGCGAGCGCGCACCGGTCGGTGAAAGATATGAAGTTATTCACGATTGCGATCGATAGGATTAATCTTAATTGAATCACTTGCGATGCTCTAACCTTGATTGCTTTGTTTCAAATACTTTCGACTCGTGACACCGCGAAAGTAAGAGGAGGCGTTGCGAAAAATGTCTTTGTCGACTTTCACTGGTATTGGACGTGCGAACAAAACGTGCGCATCGCGCATTGTGGATCAAACCGCTAGGGCTCTCTCTCACGATTTGCGCTGAGCTCTTGTTGTATGTGGCTTTTTTGTTGTTGCTCCAAACGTTCACACAAAGTGCGTTGTCAATCGGATATTATTGCATGATTTATTGTCTCGCCAAAAGGATAATAATGGCGGGACGCGTGATCGAAATGCGGCTTGCGCACCTTATATTATAGGTATGATTATGCAATGCACGGCTTTGTATAGAAATACGCCTGGGCAATATCTAGAACCATAAAGTTTATTATTAATACGCGTTCTTGATGTGGTTTGTTCTTACTTACTCTCTTGCGCGTGCCGTACATATCGCCTGGCGATTCGTTTCGGAGAAAGCGAGTGCGAATTACAAATAACTTTTAATTCTGCGCTGCAAACGTTTTCTTATCGGATGCTGGCGCGCATTCGCATATTTCATTTCGCCATTCAGCCAGTCGGAATGTGTGTGTGTGTGTGTCCGTTTATGCCTATCCGTAGCGACGGACACTATTTTATGGCGGCGCGTATTGTTCTACTTGCATTAAATTGTATCATCTTACATGCCCAGCGCAATGGCGAAGGGTAATACTTACATATCGAAGCATTGATTATACGCACGACTGAGCGCGAATTGCGCAGGAAAACTTAATGTATGCGTACTGCATGGGGTGGCAATGAAATGAATCGCAGCACGAAGAAGACGAGAAGGGTTATTTGCAGTGCAAATTGCATGTGATTAGCGCCCGCAACGGAAGCGCAATTTTTGTGCCACACAATTAAATGCTAATACTTACGTGTAATTGTCATGCAGCGTCGTTGCTAATCACTATGTGCGTATTTGATAAAGTTTATATAATACGCACTTAGCGTAATGATGGCTGCGGATGAGATTCGCGCCGCCGGAAAAACGTCATCAAGGCCATGGCGTTTCTCTCGTTTCGCCGCATTTCTACATCTCCGCACATCGTTTGGCGCTTGTTAGCGACGAGAAAGTTGCCGCCGTCGCTGTGCTGCTGGTGCTTTTTATCTATAACGGCATAACAGCCGTTTTCCGCGTCCGAAAGTTTTTGCGCCACACATCTATTGCCGAGCCGGGGCGCAGTACATGCAGGAGGCATCGATATCAGATGATTACGTGAAATGTATACGCGCGAGGCAATTGTGGTAAATTGGCAATTGCGGATCCGTTTTGTTTAACGAGACTTCCGCGGGCGCACAATCCACATAGACAATGCGATCGTAAATTTTCATAATTTCATGCATAAGAGGGATGAATAATGCGTTCATTATGAAATATTTAATTTTGATGGCGATCAACCGTCAACATAGGATCAAATCTCCGCAAATTTATAACTAATTTCCGCGCGATTGTAATTAGTACGTATCATAAATAATTCCGCCAACTGCATGATACGGAAGATACGATTAAAACGCATTTAATTACAGCGCATAAAGCAAATTGCACGTCCACCGGCGTTCGCTATCTACGTTACATCAATTAGCATGCAATTATTAGTACATAATTAATAATTAATCGAGAGATGGATGTGTGTCGTTAGCCGCGTACGAACTTGTTCGGCACGTATTAATATTTATAGAGTTTGTATAGAAATCGGGCGCGCGCGAGCACGAATTGTTTCCTGTCGATGATGGAAATCATGCGGTCGCTCTCCTTCTCATCCTTTGCAGCGTTTCTTGTAAAGTAAGGTAGTTGTTGTCGTTAGCCATTCGCGGCTACTACTAATTGCGCTGAAATGAAATTAATTTAAATTACATGCAATTTGCTCGCGCCGCAAGTTATAAAAACACACATTAATATCATCCGCCAACGATGAGCATCGTCATCATTTTCTTTCCGCGCCGTGGATTTGTTATTTTTACGTTTGTTGTTACGATTGCGAATGCGTCTGAGATGCAACGCGCAGATTGCGCTCCGGATTCGTTTACGATGCGAGTCACTTCTTTCTGCGGCGTGCAGTAATTTAATTACTTACCTTGGAACGAGGCGAATTAAGTAAAACCACAAACCCTAATAACCTATTAAGCGTTTGCACACGTTTCCAGAAAAATGAAGCGCGCCCGCTTGCTGTGTGTTGCCATCGTTTCGTTTCAGTTATTTCGCTGCCATTTTCTATTTCTGTTCACGCTGAAATGAAGCAACTAACTAACTTCTTAACGAACGCACATCGCAAATAACGAAATAACTCGGCGATTGCTGCCGCCGCGCAGTTCATGCGCATCGTTGGTCGGTATGCTCGCTGCTCAAAGACGAAATAATCATAAAGAGAAAAATCGCTGGCAACTTTAATCAACAGTAAAACAACTAATGGCGGCCGTGTGTGTGTGCGCGCGCAAGCGTTATGTTTGATGTTTTCCGATGTTTTCCGTCGCGGTGCACGTTTACGAGCAAAAAATCTTATCTTATTTTGTGCGCATACAAAGACTTTGTCGTTTGTGATTTATATCTTTCAGCGAGTCGTCGGATCGTATTGTTCAAATTTTGATTAATTGGGTATTCGCGTGCAATTCGCAAGTAGCTCTCGGACTTATGGTAATTGAAACATTGCCGATGGAGCTTAAGAAGTGAAAGGCGACATATACTGCACGTCAAATCTAATCGAATTCCAGCGCACCGATTTTATTGCACTCCAATTATAAATTCTATCCGTACGATGTCGCAAGCCATGCAAATTAACATTTGAAAAATCATTAACATTTAATCCGAATCCTTTTTCGCGTCGTTAAAAATCATCCATGGTTGTATCCTTGAAATGTAGGTTAAAACACTAAAAATACAAAAGGGAGACTAACACGCACGTGTGCACAAGTGTGCATTGCGAATTGTAAATACCATCTCGATTGTGAATTATTTTTTCGTTCGATTCTAATTGAAAATTTTACGATTTGCTTGAATATTAACACAATCACCTAACAATAGTTGGCTGTAATTGCCCGTGCGCAATGTGGTGAAATTCGCATTGCAAGAGGCAATTTTGTTATTGGTGATGAATAAATGTATGAATTGAGCATCGATGGGAAAAAGTGCACGCGCGCGCTTGTATAACGAGATGATTTGGTGACAAAGGTGTCGTGTGCTGCGCGCCGCCGACATAATATAACGAGACGATGTTGTTCATCATCATAATGACGACAAATGCGTGCCGAATAACAATGACTCCGCCCGTGCGTACGTGTTATAACTTAATCGTTTGGCGCGCGCGTCGCTGCTTAATTACAATTACAAAGCGCGACGCCGAATGGGCTTATTATCCGCTTACCTACTAGAAAAGTCCAGTAACGATTATAAACTTATTATAAACTTGATTAAGATTGAGAAGAATGCAGCATTAATACGCTCATAAAATTTAAATGCAAATATATGAATTAAGCAATAAATTTGCACATTCGTACGTGGGTGCAGCGAGCGGGTGCATCATCAGCATCATCATCATCATCATCATCATCGTGATCGTGCACAGCCGATGACAGCGCGACCATCGTTATTAATTTCCAATGCGAAAGATGGCGACGGCGATAACGCGCTTCATTGATTACACTTTCACGGACGACCGAGTCGAGGCGCATTAATGAATGCGGCCGCTGCTAATCCGCGAGCGGCGCGCCATGCCGAACTGGTTGCAATTGCAACTCGCTGCGAATATGAAAATGCGTAAAATATTTATGCGGCGTGGAAGGAAACGCGAGAGAGCGACACACGACACAACATGCTAATGGGCGACATAAATAAATCTCGCGGAATGCGGCGGGTAGTAGCGTCTAATTACGGCGATGTTGAATTTTTCCCCAATTAAAAGTCGCGCATCGGACCGACTACACGGGTCTGCGTTTTCGCATTTTTCATCATCGCCAGACATTTGTGTAATTTATTTGCGTTTTGCTATGTATTTCATTCGCGGCAGGATACAAATTGTGCTGGAAATAAATAAACTTGAATTACGTAAGGCCTATAAAAGTGTAGGAAGGGAAAAATATTAACTGTTTCGATTTTTTGACCGCCCGGACGTGAAACTACTGCAAATAACAGTTTCCGATGCGGCGCAACGTTAAGTCGCAGACATTAAAGCCTTAGTTACACTCATTGCGGGAGCGCGCGAGGCAGTCGGTAATTTGCGGGCATCGTCGCGGAAACTAGTCCACATTACACACCGGCGTTCGCGTTCGCATCATCGGCGGATTGATAGACGACGGCACGGGATAAGTGCGGATGGGGAGCAGCGCGCTTATTACGTCGTCGTCTTCATCTGCTGTGCCATCTTCGCGGAAAGAGCATGAATGCGCCTATCGTGCAGCAGCATCATCGTCGATATATACGTAATATTTTCCGTTCGTTCGTTCGTGACCACCGCGTCGCCGTTGTGCAAACACAGAAATTGTGCACGCGATAAGGCGTTATTACATCGCGACCGATGAAGAGGACGGCGACAGATGGTGGGGAGCGCCAAGAAATTGGCGGATTGAAATGATTACGCTAGTTGGCGAGCGCCGAGCGCTGAGAGTTGATTATGAGTTTGGCGCATCAGATATCGGGCCGCGCGGGTCCGCCAACAACTTATAATATAAATATTGACAATTGCGCTTGGTGCGTTCGTCGTTTTATTGAATCGCCGGTCACGACCACGATCGCCTCGCTGCGATATTACCGGGCAGCAAGAGAAAATTTATATTTTTAGCCCAACAATGCCTCCTCACCTCACCCACCGTTACACACCGCTTCAGCAGGGCAATAAGAATTGTTTACGAATTCCACGCTCGAGTACGCAATCACACCATTAATTAATTACGCATCCGTGGAGTTGATAAATGAACGCCGTAGCGCACACTTTACACTTTCCAAGCGATCGATTTGAACAGCATCGGCGGTCGTAGCGTAAAAAGAAAACACGTTTCTATTGGGAATCGAATGCGAGAAACTGTGCCCTCCTCCAGCATCGCATTCGTAATAGTTTAATTAAAATTAATGATGAAACCTTTCGGACGCGATATAATACTGACGAACGTTCTTCATTTTGGTGCACTCGGGGGCCGCCTATTGATGGGAATGCGCTTCTAAAGCATCGTTTCAATAATTCGAAATGCCACCACCGAATTTCAATAGCGCCTTAATGAAAAACACTTTGGGGGGAGCGAAACCTCATAATCAATCGATTTTATCGATTTCTGTTCAGAAGTTTACGGTAAAAGCAGCGTTTGTGAGATTTACGAAAAGAATCGCCGTGAGGGTCTACTGCACATTTGTAGTAAGTAATGTGACTTTGCCATAAACGGCGACTTGTTGTTTCGCGTTACTCGTTTTTTCGTTTTGCTTGCTGCGCGTAGTGTGTTTGTGTGTGTGTTTTTTTGTGCTTTGGTGGCTTGTTTCTCGTCGCAGCGCGCAATTGCGATTGTAATTAATACGAATGCACAATTTGTAGCGGCGCGCTTCGCCGCAGATGAGACGAACAATTACATTTACAAATATGCGATGCGAGCGCGCCGATAAGGCGGCAGGCCAGCGCCAAGTCGACGAAGAGAGCGCGCGCGCGCGCAACTGCGCAACCCTTTTGCCTTGAAATATGAAAAAATCGGCGCTGGCTCTGGCGCAAGTGAGAGTCGTCGTCGCGCCCGACGCGCGGTAATAATTGTCTTTGTGGCGGGCTGCCGCCGCGGCCGAGAAGCAGGACGTCGTTAAAGGACACTTAATAAATTTAATTCCACACGCGCGTCGAGGCCGGTTGCATTGATTCATACCCGTTGCGGCGCAAGTGTCGTCGGTCACCAAGCGCGTTGTGTCCATCCAACGAGCTGCGTGCGAAAGAAGCGCCCTTCGCGTAATGATACGTGGGTAATTAAATGCATTTGTAGGGTGTTGCTTTTCGACACGCCA
>JARJDR010011471.1:0-11997 GCA_030264135.1 Myllaena sp. GC000078 | reverse complement strand
TGTCGGCTGCCATCGTCATGGCGGTTGGTTGGCGATGGTCAGCCAACATCGCAGCCGGCGTTGCCAATGTGTCCTGTCATTGAGGAGCCCTACGCTCACGGACTATTGTTGATGATGATGATGATGATGGTGGCGCTATTGTTGATGATGATGGCGCTGTTATTGATGGTATTACTGATAGAATATATAGTCTATTGAAACAGGTCACACATGTGTTGTCAATGTGCGCCGGTTGGTTGGATTTCAAACAGAAACTTAGCGATGTCTCCTTGACCTCGTTTAATCAAACGGTCGGTCAGCGTCCGCAGTAGTTGTACGTGTGGTACATTCGGCTAGAAACGCGAAGAGAGAAGCCGCTGCCGGCGCCAGGGTGAATTTCTACTTCTTCATGCGCGGCTGGGCTGGGGGAGAGGGTGGCAAAACGGATCGATCAGGTGTGCGCGCACGCCGCGCCGGCCGGCCATCAGACCGCCAACGCGACATGCGGCGTGGCGTGAAGAAGAAAATCGATACACAGGGAGAGAGCGTGTGCGTTTGACGCCAACGTTTCCCATCCGCCAGCCGAGCGGCGAACAAAAAAAACCCATGACTTGACGTCAAAGAAAGACTCATTTGTGTGCAACGCCGGATCCAAATCAAACACAACACATCACCTGATAAGCGCTGAACACTCAAATATTGGTTGCGATGTGTATCGCAAGAAATCGGGAGGAGTTTTTTGGAACGCAACTCTTTACGCAAACGTTTCTCACATTCGGTGCGGCGAGCGCGCGCGCGCTGAATGTGTGTGATTAAAAATCAACAAGGGATCAGCATTATCTTATCGGGCCGGGGACCGCGCCGCGCCGCAGCGTTTACATTACAAGAAGTCGGCGATAAGAGGCGCCTTTTTTTCCGTCGGCCAAGCGCGCGCTCGCGATAACACGGCCCGCGCCACATCGCGCTTGCATATGTATGTACGAGCATGTCGTAATATTTGTGCGTCGAGTTTTGCTTCGGTCTCTCATAACTCGATTATGAAACACACACCAACCGACAACGCCAACGACTTCTCCTTCCCAAAACGAAAAACCGTCCGTCCTCGTCCACGTCGCCGTCGTCGTCACACGATGAAAATTCACCTAGAAATTTTCCTCTTCCTCCTCCTCCTCCTCCTCATCTCGGTCGCCCCTCGTTATTATCGTCAACGTCATTCCGCAGTAATTGCCGCTGGCCGAGAAATCGAAGCGAAAACGCGCACTTCGTTTAAAAAGGAGCACCGATTGGAAAACGAAGCGCAACGAAACGGCAGCGTTTGCATACACACACGTGGGTAAAATTATTATGCATTGCTGCACGACACAAATGTTACACATTACATGTATGTATCTATGATGTATTATGATTGTCGCAAGTCGGTGCCGCGCGTGTGTTGTCATTAGCGAGTCGTCCCATCTTCGTGTCCGGCATGCGTGCAATTATCGTTGCATCTAACGAGCAGCGGCCAGTTTAATGCAATTTCAATAAATGACGATTGTTATACTACTGCCGGTCCTCCCCGCGCGCGAGCGCTTGCGTTACGTAACGCTGTCTTTTCTTCGATATAACCGCCGCTCATAAATAAGATAATTTCAAGCAAACCATCATCATTGAGATGAAAAAACTATCATTTCCAAGACGCGCCGGCGAACGCGAAAAAAGCGAGTGTGTGCTGCTGCTGCTTGTGCATTGTATTCGTAAAAACAACATTCAAAAACCGAAAACAATTTGTTGATTGTGCCAACCAACCAAAGTATATCCAGACCGGACTGCCCAGCAAGAAATTGAATAAAGAATATGTAATAACAATGTGATGATGTTGTCGTCCGTCCGTCCCGTCCGTGGTGTCTTTGGCGCGCGCAAGAGAGTGAGACGCAGATGCCTCAAGGTGAAATCAATTATAACCGCCGTCCACCGCTTATTGCACAATCGCATCGCAATTGCTACGGACGGACTGGCGACCACTCCGAACTTTTAACTTTGACCAACCAAACACTCTTCGCGAGACAAACAACAACTAAATCGATCGATAACTAAGCCACCAGACAACAACATTGCTCAAGTTGTTAATTTTTTGTGCGTGACGTAGAAGGAGGCCTTGGTGCCAACCAAACCAACTAGTTCTTGCTGGTTGGTTGGCTGTCTGCATGCAGACAGGCAGACATGCGCGAAGACGGCGCGAAGAGACCGCGAACGGTGCGCAAGGTATCAGGAGCGCACGTTGCGCGTGGAGGTCGCGTGCTCGCGCGCTCTCCGAGCTTGCTGAGCACTCGACGCGTGCGCCATGCGCGTCTCTCGCTCAACTCCACGCTCCACGCCGTTATGTAACGCAAAGTTGGCGGCCGCCCCGTTTGTGCTTGCTGTGCTTGCTTCGATAGATGATGATGATGATGAGCGCAGCGCAGCGCAGCACGGCTTGCGTCATTGCCAACAGGACATAATTTTATCAACTGACCATGAGGACAAACAGAAACGTTTGCTTTTCGGTTTCTTCGTGTAGCTTTGTAGGATTATACAACACACGCCGCGCGCGCACGCCAGTGGAATGCTAACTAACTAAAAGAAGTCGCACACGAATCCTTGAAACAGAAAACGTTCCAGCGCATGTGTTGCTTATCGGTATTTTCACGTTTTCATCATTAGTATGTAAATCAGGTTGACGCCGGTACGGCACGTGCCATCTGCGGCGCAAAGGTTGGCTGAGAAAAAGGAAATTGACTTTAATTACCGCGTGCGCTTTAATGTGGAGCGCAGGTAAGTAAACGATAAGTAAGTAAGTACAATGCACCGACAGTAGTTAATTTTTTTTTCGGTGCGTGTATGCAATTACCCGACGTGCGCGCGCGCGCGTTATCTTCGACGTTGTAACCCAGTTATGCAGAGGCAAGTAACAAACAACGGGACCGCGATACATGAGGAGGCGCGCGCGCGCATTCGTCGCATTCTCTTGCGCGCAATGCAAGAATGCATGCAACTATGCCACGTGCACGACGTCGACAAGCGCGCCCGAAAAGCGATATCGAATGACATTAATTACGGCTGTAATTATATATGCTCGTGCAAAAGGCAAAAACGCCCCAAAAATACACATGTATGTCGAAATCAACACACCAGTACTCTTCGTTGTGAAGAATTCCAAACACAAAGTGTGTGCGCCGTGTGTTTGCTTAAAGATTTATGAAACGAGTAGGTTTGATTATTGATTAGACAAAGTGTGACGACGAAGGCCGAAGGCCGCACCGCGGCGCACAAGAAACGATCCAAAGTCGATAAAAGCAAAACCAACTAAGTAAGCAAGCCGCAGCCGCAATGGCATTGAAGCCAAGACGAGAAGAGGGAGACGCCAAATAAAGATGATACCGAGAACAGCCTCGGCGTGCAAAGGTCGCAACCTGTTGAGACACTTCTACGCACAAAGAAGCCACCAAATCGGATATTACTTATTGTTAGACTTAGAATACCACTGGAGGAATAAGAGTAAAAGTTGTAATCATCGAAGCATCGAAAACAAGAGTGTTACATTGACACAGAAACGAGGCGCGCGCGCTGCTGGTTTGCTTCCTCGATAGCTGGCCATCCTCCTTCCACCAATCCACGGCAAAGGCTGCGCAAAGGCGACTTAACTCGTTCGTTCGTTCGCAGGTAGAAACACGCACCGTACATACCGTAAAGCCGCGCGGCGCTCGCGTGCGCGTGCAAAGAGAGACCGGGTGGCGCGGAACGTGCGCAACGGGACTCTCTCGGCATCGAGAGTGAAAAGAGGTGCCGGTGCCCATCGTAAGCTAACGGGATCGGTTGTAAGCCAAGGCGCCGCGCCGCACCGGCCGCCTCTCTCTACCCATTCATAATAAGGAAATTGAAAGGCACACCGCATCAATATATCGTACTTATAGGGAATTATTTCTTTTCCACGGGCACATTAAGTTAAACTAAGTTAATTTGCGCTTCTTATTAGAGGCAGACCTTGGTTGGCCGAGGCTCTAATCAGCGATGCTTTATCGCTAGCCGCAGCACACCGACACATTGTTCCATAATGTAATCAAAGGCTCTCTCTCTCTCTGTGTATTTGTGCGTATGTAGCAACTTGGTTAAAGAAATCGACTAAATGCAAAGAAGTGCTGGCCAGTCGCATCTTTCATTTCTTGGTCGAGCAACGTTCATGGCCTGGCGCTGAATGTATGTACTCGTATGTATATACGGTACGCATTGTTAGGTTGGGATACTTTTAACTAGATGACCTTAGGATGCAGTTAATCGTTTACACAACATACGTCAACATATGCGTGTGTATGTGTGTGTGTGTGTGCGCGCTATATACACTTCGACAAAGTCGAAGGTCACACGATTCAATACGGACGCGACAAACGGTTGGCGCGGCGCGATGGATGACATGGTTTCGCGGATTACATCAGGCTGAATCACGCAAGAAGAAGTCACATCTTCCTTATATGCCTTCGGCGACGACGTCGACGCCGCAGCGAAGGTAGAACCGCGCGCGCGCGCGCGGATTGCGATCTCACCTTGGGGCGCATTTGAATGTAATTACGCGCCGTCGTCGCCTTGCCTTGGCTGGCCTGCCGAGCGAGCATCTCTTGCGCGGATGATAACAGACACACAATTAATGCATACTCCGTATTCGTAACGCGAGGCGCGCCGGCCGCGCAGTCCCCGTTTTGGTGTTTAATTGGATGCGCTGGTTGCAGCTGCAGCGTCCTTGATGGTCACGCTCGTTGCAGTTTGCGGATGGGAAAGAAGACGTCGAACGTCGAACGTCGGTGATGCGCTGTTGTTGTCACCTGGTTGCAATTGCGCCACTGATGCCATTCAACAACGATATTTATATTTTATATGAACGATGATAATAGGTGTGATACGCAAACACAAACATCACGTCTGTGGTGGGAGAGCGCACGGAGACCGAGACCGACGTGCCGTCTGGTTATTCATTACGGCGCCGGATTCTGAATCAGATGCAATCTAATACTCTCTACGATTGGCGGCAAGTGTGGGAGGGCGCACACATTATTTACATGAATCGCGTTCCTTAAACACCTACGCACCGCGGCGGCGGCGGCGGTGATGGCGGGAAAATGTGAATCATAAACAACAAAAAAACCTCTTTTGCGAATTGGCTGAAAAGTCAAAGCTAGTTACAGAGCGAGTTAGAACAAAATCGGGTGTTGGAAGTTGGAAGCGGGCGCACGCAACGGGGGTCTTAAAATAGCGCGGCGGAGACCTTCTGCGCTCCGCGCTGATGACGACGATGTCGGACGGACGGACGGACTATTCTGCTGTTGTGGCCAACTATGCACAACGTGTGCTCCACTTGCCAAAAGTCATCATCAGCAGCGGCAGCGTTCAATTGGCGGCGAACGCAGCGCGCATTATCTATGATTCCAACGTGTATGTACTTACATACAGCAACCAAGGAATGTATGCATGTAGCTCGACAAACAACAGACGCTCATGATGACGACGACGACGTCGACTCGACGACGCGGCGCAACCAACACACACCACCTCATCATCATCACCGCCATCATCGCTTTGCAGGATGGAATATATCGCATGATTAAATAATCATCCTCTCTGCTGCTCGGCAACAATCTTTCTCAGCGCGCATTGATAGTGATATCTCAAGAAACATGTCCGCATGTGTTTGCGCGTGAAGATGACGAAAGAGAACGAGGAGGATGTGTAGAATACCCACACGCGCCCGCGCGCGCGCACACAAGAGTATAAATGTCGCATGGTATATGTGTGTTCTTAATTTAAACACGACGAAGAAGCACGCAGAGGAAGAGGAGGAGGAGGAGGAGAAGAAGAACAAATTCAACACATACCTCTTTAGCGGCGCGTGGTCGTTGCCCCCGCATCGGCGACATCCATACGGCGAGAGACGACACCCCCGGGAAGATCTTCACGCAGATGACGGTGGTCCTCCTCAGGAGCAATGTCGCAATGTTCCGCGTGATTGTAATCCGTTCTTTCACAATCCTTGGTTATGTTCACACACACTACACGCACGGACGGGTGATGACTTTGTCTGGTGAATTGTTTGCTGGCAAATTGTCACTTTTTATTCAACGAGAGCGAAACGCTCTTCGGCACGCACGCACTCACACAAACGCACGCGGATCGTCCTAGTTTGCGTGGCCGCACCGCACCGTCAGCCAGCCTGCGCACGAGTAACGCACCGCGGCGAACACGCGCTACCAGCGCGCTCACACACACGGACGCCGCGACCGAATGGGAGTAACACAAGCACTCACGCGACGCGCGCGCAGCACCAGCATCAGCAGCAGCAGCTCACACACTCCGGAGATGATGCTGGGCTTGCTGGGCTCGCTGCCACTCTCTGCGTCTGCCGACCGCACCCAAGTAGTGTACCAGTCCTCCAGCGCCGCGATGATGCGGAGCGCCGGCTGCTCGACTGAAGAAGCACGCGTGCGAGACTGGCGCGGCGCGGCTGTGTTCTTCGCCGGCGAGGCGCGCGCACGCACCGCGCGGACGAACGGACGGACGCAGCAGCCAAACCAGCCAACAACGTCACCGGCTGGCTGCGTGGGAGCTCTGTCGCTGAAGCACTCCTCCTGAAACAGGGCCAAAGTCCAATTTCAGTACTTCTTCTTCTGTTCTGCATTGTCGGCGGCGCCATCATCATCATCATCATCATTGTAACTCTTGTTGTTGTCATCATAATGAAAAGTACAAGTACACCGAAGGCGATTTACGTGTTTTAAGTAGGTTATTGGGTTACCATGGTGATAATAGGCAAACAAAACGCGCCGCCGCCAGTCGTCTTCTATTTTGTACGGCCAGCCAAGGTGAGGAGGAGAGGTGCGCGGCGTGGCGCGGCATAGCAAGTGTTTCGCCTTGGATGGACGTTTGCACCGCCGCCGCTGCCGCCGCACCGCCGTCTCTTGGAGGCCATCGCGTTCCCGAATTAACTTCGCGCCTATCCCATATTCCCATCCCGCTGTTTATCCGCGCGCTAGTTGGAAATTTTTAAATGTTGAAACAAACACCGCAGACGCACGACGGCTGCCGAAATGGTGGTGGGACTTGTTTATTGAAGGCCTGCCAAAAAACTAAATGCGGGACGCGATGGACGAGAGAAGAGGAGCCAAATTGAAATTCCGCGAGCCGCCGCCGAAGATGCTCGTGCGCGCGCGTTGCGAAATCGCAGGCGGTCGGCGCACGCGTTGCTCAGCAGCGCGCCCGCGTTTCTTATCTTATCAACTCCTTCACAATGCTCATGTTTACTTAAACGCATGCTATTGCGTTGGGTTTTTTTTTTGAGGGGCGCTCCTCTCTTGTTCCACATCATCGATGCGATCATCGCGACGCGCACGCGAAACGGTAGCAATGCGCGCGTCCATGCGTGTAGGCACCGCGGACTGCGATGACGTCAAAGAACAATTGAAGAGAGGCGCGCGCATGCAAGCATGCATCATCATCATCATCATCCTCGGCTCGAGGCTAGTTAGATTCCAACCAGCGATACACAACTCGCGTTCGTCAGCGCGCGCATATGGTAAATGAAACAAATTAAAAGTCGCGTCTCTTCCTCGCCGATGTGACTTAGCACAATATGCGCGCCCATTGCATAACCCACCAGCGGCGGCGGCGGCAGCGGTGTCCTCGTCCTCGTACGCTGCGCTGCGTTGCGCGCATGTGCATGTTATGCAACGCCGAGCCAGAGCCCAGCCAGCATCGTTGCTGAGCACAGATGGACGGACACACGTCAGGATGGATGGATCTGCATACATATTGTTGCTGCGCTCCGCTGGTCTAAACGACGCCGACCGACGCCCGCAATGTGTTTGTTTTATCGATTAGAATATACAGCCGCCGATTGTGACCCAACAAAGAGAAACAATTAGCGCACACAACACACGCACGCACACACATACAGTCGGCGACGGTGCGGCGTCTTCCGAGCCGACGACAATATAATACAAATCAAATTCTTTATGTCCATTGTCGTTGTTGCGCGGCAGGCGCATTCCTTGGCCAGCCACGTCATCCGCACTATTATTCATGCATGTCAATATTTATATTATGCACGGGGTAGGAAATGATGATGATGAAGACTGCAAGAGATAGGAGTATAGGAGGTATATCGATGCCTTCTTGCGAAATGTTGATGTTTCCCTTTGGAGCGTCGCAATAATACCATGCGCAAACAAACAACACTGCTGGGTAGTCGTCATCGGTCTTGTTGATTCACTGCAGCAGCGAATGTGATAATCAACATGCTTTCAACTCACAAGATTTTTCAGACATGTTGTTTTCTGCGCCGCTGCATTACAAATCGTTATCACTGAATAAATAACAACGGCAATTGCGGTGGTAAGGCGAAGACGAGGAGGAAGCGGACGGATGATGATGGCCATCGATCGGGGCATGTCGGCTGGCGTTGTCGTTGTCATCGTCAGAGCGTTGTTATCGCGAGGCGCAATCGTAGCCGGATCGATAAGGCCGGCAGGTCGGCGGCGGCGGCGGCACGAAAAGGGCGAGCGTGGAGAACACGGCTCTCCAGGCGATTGATTGATAGAAACGCCGACCCGATAATAAATAATAATCTCTTCGCTTGAGGCATGACCTCGATTCTTCATCATATCAGACGCCGCGCCGCCGCCGCGAGGAGAAATAGAAGACACGCGCGCATTCACCATACACAAATGGTTCGTGATGTCAAAGTCCGCATTGAAACACTGCTGTATTCAGCGTTGGTCATAGTTCAATTATACTCTTTGTTGCTAGGCGGCGACCGCAATGAGTGCACGCGAGAGGCTTCTTGTAACACGAATCCAGCCAGCATAGCGCACGTCAGCTGAAAGAAGCAATTGCAGCGTCTGCATATAGCTCACACACACACATAGTGCTCTCCTTCCTGAATTAAAGATTACGCTAGCAATTTCCGGTCGCATTCTCTTTCTCTATCGCACGCCATACAATCAAGTGACTTAACTACAAGAAACCATCGTCCATATTATATTAATTGATGATGACAAAGAAGCGGCAGCAGCAAGAGGAGAAGAAACGTAACAAAGAAGCGAGGAGCGAGCGCATTGCGGATGGCTAACGACGCACAGGAGGAGAGGATGAGGGGCGTCGACCGCAGCGCACAAGCGTCGTCGGCGTCGGCGTCGCCGGGAAGAGCAGACACGCAGCAAAACGCGAAGAGCGGATCAATACTCTCTCCTCGACGCGACGACCGGGGGCCCCCCTTTGGCGCTCGTCGTCGCTCTCTTCGGGCATTGCCAACGCCCGAGCGAACGAGCGACCCGTGCCGCGCAGCCAGGAATAGAACGCGCTGTGGCTGGCGGGCTTGTGAATCGATGCCTTCGGGATGGCTTGGCCGCTTGGATGGATGACCCCTTTCGGTTGCTCGGATGGATGGATTGCGCAAGAGAAAATTACCAACATGGCCGAGGCGAGCGGCGTTTTGTGTGCTGGAGCGTTCGTTCGTTCGTTCGGCAAACAAACGCTCGCTGATAAGCATACACGCGAGGCTTGTGTGCTGTTATCAGCGGCACCAACCAACACATTCACGCATGTACATTCGAAGCACGTCAAATTTGCCAGCGCCACTCTTCACGAATAAACGCATTGCAATTGCTTTCAACTACCGATTGCGGTTGAGCTGTGTGCGCGTGTGTGTTTGGTGCGTGGAATACAGTAAGTACATGGGACTAATTCATGGCGCAGAGAATGCGACTGCCTAGCCAGCGTTAGAAATATTTAGAGCATGTGTACGTCACGTGTGTGCGTGCGTATATATATACACGCGGCGCGCAGCAGCAGCAGTTAAGCGCTCGCCAAGGTTTCCATCGGCAGCAGGAGGAGAGCTGCGCGCTGGCTGCGTAATCATCACGTGACGCATCATCATCATCCTCATCCTGCTCGCCTCTACCACGCCGATTCTTCAGGGACTTGGCCATAACTCTTCTTCAATTGCAATTGAAATGCAAATGAAGGATATCAAGAGCAGCAACAAGCTACCAAAGAGCCGGAAGAGGCACACTTCTTTGTTCTTCGTCACGGATGGACAATCCAGCTATTGGGGGTGGGAGGGAGGAGGATATCTTTACGACAACGATTTGTCGTGAATATGGCGCAATTAGACGGCAGAGTGACGGCAATAAAGCGCGCGGCGCAATGAAACGTGTCAACAATTATATGCAATCAATGTTTGCAATTCTCTCTTTCTGTTTGCGCGGTGTTATCGGTCTCGCTCGCAATGCTGCGGCTGGCTGGCTGGCTGGCGATGAGGATGATGATGATGATGTTATATTTGTACTTTTGTACATGTTCATATGTGCATGGCGATGGTCGAGCGAAGCGAACGAAGCGTTTTGGTTACGCGACGCGTATGTATGTATCACGAAGGTCAAAATGTCACCACGCGACGACGACGACGTCGACGACGCAGTTGGCGCGCGCGTCCAAGGAAAGAAGCGACGACGCTCTCATCAGTGCGCAATGAAATAGCCAGCTCCCCACTTCGTAGCCCCCCTCTCTCTCCCAGCCCGACATGTATACACACGTGTCCATCCGTGCGCACGTCCATCTACTCTATTCCTTTATCCTTCGCGCGTCCGCGGACCGAAGAGAAACAGGAGCGGCGGCGTCCGTTGCGTGGCGTGCGCCGCGCCGCGCCGCGCCGAATTTAGGTCGACGCCAAATTGAATTATTCATTTGTGTAAGTATAACTATGCGAGTTGCGCGGCGGATGCGCGGCGCGGCGGCGGCGGCGTCTTCGCGACGCTGCACGTGGTGGCTCGCGGCTGACGTCATCTTGCGTGTGTATTTATGTTACAATGATGATAGACAAATGAAATCGATTGCACTTCGATTTTCTCCGCGCGCTGCAGCGGGTGGGGGGATGGTAATGGTCGTTGGCAGCACTCACCTCGTTCACTGCCGTTGCTCTCCTGCTCCTGGTGGCTGCTGGCGGATTCGCTGCGACTGTTGAGCGGGCGGGCGCACACTCCACGCGCCATCCACTTCTCAAATGCGGCGCACCGCGTTCGAGCCGCTGCTGCCGCCGCCGTCGACGTCGAGAGCGCGGCGCAAACACCGCGCCACCGCTGCTGCTGCTGTTGCGCGCCAGGCAGGCAGGCACGCAGGACGGACGGACGGACGGACGCCGCGGACTTGGCTGCCGATGGCGTGTGCGCTGGCTGGCTGGCTCAGGCTGGCTTCCCCCTTGACGGTGCCTCGTTGCGTCACGCCGCCGCCGCTATCCCGAAGAGGCAGCCCGCCACCGCCACCACCACGTGACCGCATGGCACGGCCAAGTTCTAAAATAAAAACACACTGGCTGGCTCTTATTTGCCCTCTTCGCAACTGCGCTAATGGCGCGCGGCGGATGGTCGCCATGTTTGCTAACGCATGTTGAAAAAGCTCGGCCCAGTGTCAACTCTGTTGAAAACATACGAACGCTCAACGCCGCAAAACATCAACAAACGCAGCAATGTTTGGCATTCTCTTCAGGCGCGTAATCAGACACACATAATGTGCGTGCGTGCGCATGCCGATTAAAATTGCCGACACCAACAACAGCGCGCGCTCGAGCTCTCGCACGCAAAATAACATGGCAATTAGCAATATTTAATAAAGCGCGGCGAGTGCGTGCGTGCGTTATCGCACAAGAGTTTTGCCCGCTTTTGCGCGGTGTTGTTGATGTTGTGGTCGCGAGGCATAGCGGCAGCCGCGGCGGTGGCGGCAACGGCTACAAGGTCGCGCTCGCGCGGCTGCCCCGTTATAGCCGTATTGTCTGATCAGGGGGGATTTTCCATACCTGTTCGCGTTGTCTGTGCGCCTGTTCCACGTTGGTACATCTCTCGCCATCGCCGTCCCCGCCGTTGGATATTCACTGCAAGTCGCGCGTACACACACGTGGCAGGCAGCCCCCCAATTCAGTTGCTGTTGATTGTCGTGGTGCTCCACTGTTTCCGGATAGTTTTT
>JARJDR010011470.1:0-17921 GCA_030264135.1 Myllaena sp. GC000078 | reverse complement strand
GCTGATCGCCAAGATCTATCGTTTTTAATTCTTGTTCTACCCAGTTCATCCTGAGCATCCACCTTGAGAGGAAAACCTTATTTTACACAATCAAGGAGATGTGTGTAATGGGATGGGCATTACCCTGCCCAGAACATATTTCAGTGTATTGCCTACAGCCTGAGATGATTGAGTTTTGGGCATCACAGCATGAACGATTGCATCGACGAATCCGTAGTGAGAAGAGAGAGAGTAAGTGGATATTGACTTGGCTTCAACCTTAATATATGGGTTATTTCTCAAGAGAATAAAAAATGAAAACAAATGAGTTTAACAAACATTTAAAAGATGTTATTAGCTGGCATTTTTCTGCAGATACTGGCTCTCCAGTGTGGTTAAGAAAACGAGAAGATTTACCTTTTAATCCCCTTACTGATATTAACTGTTTGGCTGATTTAACTCACTTTCCTGACATATCTGAGGAATTAAAACAGATAGATATAAAAGAACTTATTCCCAAAGGTCTATCTAGTGCATCAATAGCTGGTGTATTTGAAAGTGGTGGAACGACAGGAAAGCCTAAAAAAGTGATAGCTTTTGATGAATGGCTCGATTTACTTGTTGACTGGCGTATAGAAAGAATGCCAGCACAATTAGCTGCTAAAACGAAAAATATGTTGGCTATCATACCTACGGGACCGCACATTGTAGGAGAAATTAATCGACGGAGAGCTAGGGCATTGGGAGGACAATTTTTTTCGGTTGATATGGATCCTCGCTGGGTTAAAAAATTAATACAGGAAAAGCAGTTTGATACGGGAGCACGTTACAGTGCTCATCTTATTGAACAGCTTGCTGATATTGTACTAACGCAGGATATTGGGTACCTAGTAGTGACACCCCCATTACTGGATAAAATAGTATGTGATAAAATATTAGTTAAAAAACTCAATAGCACTCTGCAAATGATTATTTGGGGAGGAACACAGATGAATCCTGATACATTAACTTATTTGCAGCAACAGATTTTCCCTGATATTCAAATATCGGCCAGCTATGGTAATACAATGATTATTGGTGAGGCAAGTGCTCGCTTATATGAGCAGTATGAAGGGATGCCTATTTTCGATAGTTTTAGCCCTAATGTTATTTTTGAAGTTAAACAGTTAGATAATTTTAAGCAATCTGTTGAATTCGGAGTGAGAGGAAGAGTTGTTATGCATCATCTAACTCGTTATGCATTTTTACCAAATATTTTAGAAAGAGATACTGCTATTAGATTGCCTAGATGTGATAATTTGGTAGGGGATGCAGTTACAATGGTTGAGCCTCTACTGGAGGTATCAGGAGTAACTATCATTGAAGGGGTATACTAAAATGACAATGATATTACATGATGTTGATAGTATAGGGTTGGGTAAACGCTATGTAACTAGAAAACGTCAATTACTGCCTGACCTGACGTTAAATAATGTTGCTAGTATTGGCATCGCTCCAATTGTTTATCTGTATGATGTAATTTACAAAATAAACAAAAGTCCTCGACTAGCTTTGATGGATATTCAGCAGGCGATCCAATCCGCAGCTGATTATTTTTTAAATGACAAGTTAGCAGGTTTAACTTGTGAACAATATGTTTCACTGGTACATCAGACAATAGGCTTACCCTTGTCAGTGGTTAAAGAAAGCGTAAAAACGATAGCTGACGCATTAATCGCTATGCCAGAAACGATTCAAAATATGTTACCACGCGGAATGAACATCTCTCCTACCAATGAGCAAGTGAGAGCAGGCACGAGTATCCCTTTTAGAAAGGAAGATACCTTGGCTGTCATTGCTGCTGGTAATGGGCCTGGAATTCACGCATTATGGCCCCAAGCGATTGCACTAGGGTACCGGGTTATCGTTAAACCTTCTAATAGTGAACCTTTTACAGCACAACGTTTAGTAAAGGCGTTAAATAAAGCTGGATTAGCCAATTATATTGCCCTATGTTGTACGGATCATCAGGGTGTGCAAGCATTGATAGACACAACTGATCTTGCAATAATTTATGGAGATGCCAACACGGTAGAACAGTATTCTGATAATGCTAGAGTTCTAGTACAAGGGCCAGGGCGTTCGAAAGTTGTAGTCGGTGCTGATGCTGATATAGATGGTGCAATTAAACTAGTAGCTGAATCTGTACTTTCGCTTGGTGGTGCGGCCTGTACTTCAACTAGTACGGTGCTTGTGGAGGGGGATAGTGGCAATTTTGCAGCAAAGTTAGCAGATTATTTTCAACAACATACATCTACCTGTGCCTATCCTAAATGTTCAGAAAAGCAACTTGCTGATTTTAAGAATACGCTTGCAAGTTATATGTCGGATGGAAATTATGGTCTCATTACTACGCCAGTAGAAGATAAAATAATTGTTCATCCATATGTTGACTATAGTCGCAGTGATAGCGAATCATTGCGCATGAGAGAGCTACCTTTTCCATGCGTATCGGTACTACCACTTCAGCGAGAAAACATTGAGGAACAGTTAAAAGGGTCGTTGGTAGTAACAGTTTATTCAAGGGCGCATCAGCTGATTGATAAAATTCTTTCGCTACCTAATTTGGCTAACGTTTACATCGGTCATATTCCAACAACCTGGATGGCAAATCATGTTCCACATGATGGTTATCTTTCGGAGTTTTTGCTCAAGGGGCGAGGATATCGTGTCCATAAAGATTGGGTGGATGAAGTTTCATATGGAGTATTAGATGAATAAATATTCAATAATTTTTGCTCCCGCAGATGTTTCACATTCAATGAAAGACATGTGTTTGCTTTATGAGCAAAACTCTTTTGTAGCTTCTCGTTTTCAACAAGTTGCTAAATATTCAAATCTACCAGTTGAAATTTTGCTCAGGCAGACACATTATGTTGGCGCCTTATCAAATGAAAAACAGATATCATTGGGCTTATTTGCCGGAATGCTTGGTATTGCTGATAGTATCTCCTCATTGAGAGGTATACCGTGTTGTGTGGGTG
Organism: Myllaena sp. GC000078; assembly: GCA_030264135.1. Taxonomy (NCBI): domain Eukaryota; kingdom Metazoa; phylum Arthropoda; class Insecta; order Coleoptera; family Staphylinidae; genus Myllaena; species Myllaena sp. GC000078. The sequence continues at coordinate 14,919 of JARJDR010011470.1, read as the reverse complement.
GCATTAGCCTTGGTGAACTGGTGGCATTTTGTTTCTCTTCTGCAATTTCAGTCAAAGATGCAGTAGCTATTGTGTTATATGAAGATTTGCAAGACAAGCTTAAAAGAGAACAACAAAAAGAGGCCGTTGGCTTTGTTTTTATTCCTAAAGGAGAGGATATAAGTGCTTATTATCGCATTAGGAATGTATATGTAGCGGTTAATTATGGTGACATTCAAAAGGGGGCAGGAAAGTTATTAATGATATCAGGTCTAAGGAAAGAACTTGAACTTATCGCATCTAATAGCCTTTGGGAAATGGAAATTTTGCCAGAAAGTTTATGTAATGTTGCTCATCATTCAGAGCTCCGACGTGCAGCCAGCCATAGTATTGCGGATTTTTTAAATGACATTAGTATTTCTCACTGTCAGTTCCCAGTCGCTACATGCCTTAATGATTTCCCCTATGCCAGCTCATCAGAAGAGGTAAAAGAAGTACTCATTAGAAGTGAATATGAAACGCTTTATGTGTCTAAGCTGATTGAGCGTCAAAAACTGTATGTGCCTAAAAGTATTGTCTGCGTGGGCCCATTTCTTCGTAGTTTAGAACTTAATTTAGGCAATGTTATTGAATATTTTGATGAAGAATGGGTATTAAATAAAGTAAAGGAAACGACTTATGAATAGTAAAAATATGACTTTATCTAAAAAAATCAAAAAAAATATTGAGTATTACAAAACTGCTGTTGCTACAGAGTGTCAGGGAGAATCTATTAGCTACTGTAATTTGGGGAAAAGAGTGGGTTATATAGCTTTTTTATTAGCTACTAGTGGTGTAAAGAATCACCAGGTTGTTGGTATAATGTGCTCACGAGGGCATAACACAATACCCATTATGCTTGGTGTTTGGAGCAGCGGAGCTGCTTTTTATTCTCTTGATCCTAATTATCCACTTGTACGCTTGCAACAATATACAAAACAAGCAAAACCATCATTGATTATTGTAGATAAAAAAAATAAATTAAAAGCGGAGAAGCTTGGGTGCCGAGTTATTGAGATTGATGAAGAAAAACTATTGAAATGGGAAGATCAAATCAAGCAAGATCATTCTGCTCAACATGATCTTGCTTATATCTTATTTACTAGCGGATCTACTGGTCAACCGAAAGGCGTCAAAATATCACATGCAGCGTTAGCTAATTTTATGAATTCTATTGCAGAGCGGTTATCTTTAACGAGTGAAGCTGTTTCATTAGCACATTCAACAGTATGCTTTGATGTATCAATACTTGAGATGTTTTTACCTCTCTGTCTTGGTGGAAAAACCATTATTACAACGGAGGAGCAGAATAAATCGTTCGAAGAAATAATAGCGATATTAGAAAGAGCTACTTTTATTCATGCTACACCGAGTTATTTACAGATTCTTATTGCTAGCGGATGGCTTCCTAAGGAAAGATTGATGATTTTATCCGGTGCAGAAGCAATCAGCATTCCCCTAATTAAAACATTGCAAAATACCAAATCGATATGGAACTTATATGGACTTACAGAGACAACTATTTATTCATCTTGCTATAAAGTAAAATATAGTGATAGCGTTATTCCTATTGGTCGTCCTTTCAGTGGTGTAGATTATCACGTCCTTGATGAGAATATGAATAGTAGTCTGAAAGGAGAATTATATATATCCGGAGTTGGACTTTCCCTTGGTTATTGTGACAGTCATGTTGATGAATCAAAATTTATATTTCATTCGGGGTTAAATAGACGAATCTATCGAACAGGTGATAAGGTTAAAGTATTAGATAATGGAGATATTGAGTGGTTGGGGCGGGGGGAGTCTGAAATAAAAGTTAGAGGAAATCGTATTGCTCCGAAAGAGATTCAAATGGCTCTTGAAAAAATTGAGTCAATTCAGTTTTCTTTTGTAATGTTAGCACGCTTTGAGAATCAAGGTGATGAAAGCCTTACAGCTTACCTTATTACAAATAAATCAATTTCTAGAGAAGAGATCGATAATTATTTAGCAAAACAATTACCTCATTATATGATACCTGAGTTCTATATTACATTAGATGTATATCCGATTACACCTAATGGGAAAATTGATAAAGCATCATTGCCCGTGCCAACTAGGGAAAATATCTTACTTTCTGATGATAATGATATAAACAAAAGAAGTAATTATATTAAAGAAAATATAGTCAAAACAATTTGTCATGTATTCTCTGAGGTAACTAACGTACCATTTTATAATGAAGAAGAACGTTTTTCAGATATGGGTATTAACTCGCTTTCTATTGTTATTGCTGCATCAAAATTAACAAAAGCACTAAATATAAAGGTGACAAGTGAAATGATTAGCTCTTCAAACTCACCTGCTATGTTAGCAAATAGATTAAAGACATCTTTCTAATAAAGATTGTTATCTGTTTGTTATATAAAAAGGAAATAGATTTTATGTCAAATATTGAATCAGTTCTTTCATATAAGAATATTTATAAGTTTTTACATAAAAATAAAATACTTAGTTTATGTGCTAGTGATTTGAATGATATATGGGCAGCGAATTGTCTTTTTAAATTCAATGAAGATAGGATGACTCTTTTAATTACAACCGATGATGAAACGCGCCATGCTAAAATAATGAGTAGCAGCAAAGTGGTTGTTGGAACAATATACTCACCATCATTATTTCTTTTTTTTAAACAAGGCATCCAATATAAAGGAAAAATATTGCACCTTAAAGGAGATAAGTCTAAACTTGCAGAGTCTATTTACTTGGAGAAATATCCATTGTTCAAAAGTAAATTAAAAAGCATGTGGGAAATTGAACTTGATGAAATGAAATTTATTGAGATAAAAATGGGTTTAATAAAAACCACAAACTGGTATCGTTATTCACCTTGAGGTTATGAGTTTAATAAAACAACTCATTAAATAAAGATGATTATGGATAAATGTATTTCTTTGCTATTTAATATGGTATTTGACCATCAAGATGGTTTTGATCTTGATTCATGTAGAGTAAAAGAGAAGTTTTCCTCAGGATTTGATATTACCAATAGTTATAATGAATTTAATAAACTGTTATTAGAGTCAGATGTTTCTAACATGAAAAATTATGCAAATATGATAAAAAACTCTATTTTACCAAATTCAATAAACATTGAATCAGATAGGTTTATTGGTCATATGACGGGAACAGTTCCAGTTTTTATTAGACAATTAATGAATGCTATTGTTTCGTTAAATCAGAATCTCGTGAAAGTTGAAACCTCTAATATCTTAACTCTTATTGAGAGGCAGGTTATTGGTTCTCTTCATAAGATATTTTATCAAAAAAACAAGTCGTTTTACACTCATTCAATGCAAAGTCATAATTATTGTTTTGGTATAGGTACTAGTGGAGGAACTATAGCTAATATTACGGCATTATCATATGCTCTTAATAAACTATTAGCGGCAGATCAACAATTTGCAGGAGTTGTTAATACAGGATTGCTTAATGCATTAGCGCACTATCAATATAAAAATATTGTTATTATTGGTTCTGAGCGTATGCATTATTCTATCGATAAGGCAGCTCAGTTGATAGGTTTAGGAAAACAAAGTGTTATTCGAATCAAAACCGATAAGAATGGTCGTATTGATATCCCTATACTAAAAGAGAAACTATCTAGCCTGTCAGTTTCAGGTTGTAAAGTACTTGCTGTTGTTGGTATTGCTGGTTCAACAGAAACAGGAAGTATCGATCCACTTGATACGCTTGCTGACTTATCAGAACAATACGGTGCTCATTATCATATTGATGCAGCCTGGGGGGGGGCTTTTATATTTTCAAATTCTTTCAAGAAACACTTGCAAGGCGTTGAATACGCTGACTCTATTACTATATGCGGCCATAAGCAATTTTATTTACCTATAGGGATTAGTTATTGCTTGTTCAAAGATCCATTCTTAGCACATGATTCTGAAAATAATACAGCGTACCAATGTCAAAAAGGAAGTTTTGATCTTGGGAGATATACAATAGAAGGAACTCGTCCTGCTTATTCTTTATTAATGCATGCTCTTTTTCATGTGTGGGGGGCATCGGGTATTGAGAAGATTATGGATAATAATATTCGTATGGCTAAGCAATTTGAATATTTACTTGCTCAACGAAAAAGATTCAAGTTATTTGAAAACCCAACAACTAACATTATAGTTTATCGCTGTATTCTTGATAAAAAAACCAGAAACAGTAAAGACAATATAATAGATATTGAAAACAAAATTAATGCTGAAATTCAAAAAAGGCAGTTTTTATCTGGAAATGGATTTGTTTCAATAACTGAATTAAAAAGAATGAATCATGAGAAGAATAAAAAAGAAAGTGTTATTGTATTTAGGGCTGTTTTTTGTAATCATTTTGTTTCCATTGAATCAATGACATACATTCTTAATGAACAGGAGATGTTATATAAAATTATTGAACCAGAGTTTTTATAATAAAGATAGGCCTGTGGACGGGTAGTTTTTACTATTAAAAAACGGCCATAGTAAGATGGTGGGGTAATTAAGTAGAGAAATGGGCAGGTTTCAACAGAGCGTAACGAAGTGTTATTAAAGCAGCTGCTGAAACCACCTTGTAGTCGGATAGTTGCAGATCTAATCCATGTAAGAGCAGATTCTATATAATTGAAGTTATTAAGCTAAAATAAAAGGATTACTCTGTGTCAGGACAAGAGTTATGTAAGTAAATGGTCAGCAAAAATAAAACTAGCTGGGATTAATGAGATGGCAACGTTGCCAGATGCGGAGTTGGGTGAATATTGCCGTAGGAAAGGACTTTATCTACAGCCGATATAGAATGGAAGTCTGAGTGCCTGCAAGGATTTGCAATCAGTTGGGAACAACAGCAGATTATGTAACAGGTAAAACTGGGCAGAACACCATGAAATAAAAGAGTTAAAAAAGAGATTATGTAGAAATAAGAAAGCGGCAGGAGTTCCCTATTTGCGGTACTGCGAAAAAAGCTCATAGCCTTTTACGAGGAAGAGGATGGGGAAGTTTAACACTATCCTGTACAGTAAGTTTTAAGATTACTTTACTATACATAAAGATAATTAATATGAATGAGAAATTTAACATAAATATAAGATTTATTATTTATATAATTCCGTCTGTATTAGGCATGTTAGTCAGCGGGTTATATCAAGTGATTGATGGTTATTTTATTGGTCAATTTATTGGCACAAGTGGATTAGCTGCTGTCAATTTATCATGGCCAATAATTGGGCTTATGTATGGCTTAGGTATGATGATTGGAATTGGTGGTGGTGCGCTTAGCTCAATTGCTCGTGGTGAGGGAAAGGTTGTTCAATCGAGAAGAATTATTGGCCTATCATTGATATTAATTATTGCTCTTGGTGTTGTATTTTCTGTATTGGGCTATTTAGGTGGTGATTTTTTATTAAAGCTTCAAGGTGCAACAGGGGTTGAACTTGTTTTAGCACATGAGTATTTAAATGTTATTTATTTTGGAGCACCGATAGGAATAGGTAGTGTATCGTTACCTTTCTTGCTAAGAAATGATGATTATCCAACTAAAGCAACAGTTGTTATTGTTATGGGGGCATTACTAAATGTGATTTTAGATTGGCTATTTGTTGTTAATATTCAACTGTCAATGTTTGGAGCTGCATTGGCTACAGTAATAGCCCAAGGTATAGTCGTGTTCTTTATTTTAATACATTTCTTTTTGAAAAAATCACCACTACAGTTATTTATTTATCATCTAAACCTTAAAATAGATACAGCTCTTAAGATATGTGGTGTGGGTCTTTCAAGCATGATTATGTATACTTATATTGGTTTTATAGTTGCTATTCATAACTATTTGTTTCTTCATCATGCCGATCCTGTTTTTGTTGGAGCATATGCAATCATTGGTTACTTAACATCTCTTTATTTTCTTTTTGCTGAAGGAGTTACTGCAGGCGCGCAACCATTAATAAGTTATGAATATGGTAAGCATCATATGAGCAATGTTAGACAGCTCGTTAAAAATATGTTTTTCTTATCTGTTGGCTCTGGTGTTGTTATTACTGTTTTTATTAATATTTTTGCAACTACAATAATTCATTTTTTTAATGTATCGGATGACTCTCTTTTAGAAGTTACATTGCAAGGAATTCGTTTACATTTGTTTATGTTATGTCTCGAAGGGCTTATTTTTAGTGCTAGTGTATTTTTTCAAAGCTTAGGTAATGGACAGCGGGCCTCAGTTATTGCTATAGCAAATATGTTGATTCAAATTCCATTTGTTATATTCATGCCAGTATTATATGGAGTAGATGGAATTTGGTTGGCAGTACCTTTTTCCAATATTACATTGTCTTTAATTGTGATGATATTGTTGTTTAAGGAATGGAAGAGTATACAGGGAAATATAATAATCACTTGATTTGTAAGCGATGTTTATTCGTAGGTTCTTTAGATTTAACCAATTGATCAAATAGAAGTGTTTTTGGTTTTTTTGATAAGACTGATGAAACAGCAAAAGTGAAACAGCTGGAGGTATTTGCCTATATCCACTATGTGCTAGAGCATATTGTCGGTACCGATACTCTGATGAAACTGGAGGTACTGCTGGGTTAACATATTAAGTGTTACAGTTACTTTTTTTGAGTATTTTTGCTCAAAAACATGGAAACCCTCATGATAGCTGTCTATATGCATTCCAAGAGTAAAACCATACCTGGCAAGGATCTACTATTAGGAACAGCTATTTAGAATGTTCCGCGCCCCTTTTTTTTAAAAAGTGCCCCAATATAAATATGGCAAGTATATAGAAAGGTTAGTCAGAGATATCCTACCCGCTTAGTCAGCTAACGGCAATGAGCGAAATTCCTCTTTGCTTGATTTCAGCTTCTTTTCAATCTCATCCACAGCAGCCCCGGTTTCAATTGCAGTAGAACTGGCAACAGCGCGTTAGATCATGCGTTTGGTGATTTTTCTTGTTGCACTCGGCTTGCTCATTATCGTTATCTTAATAACTGTATATTATCTAAGCATATTATAGTTAAATGGAGAATAGTAGCGATCAGGCTACTTATATTGACTAGTTCTGCATACTGAGGGTATGTCATGTTACCCGCAAAAAATCATTGCAGTCAAGCACCAAACAAGTCTACAATTAAGTCAGCAACAAATTAAGTTGCAGAAAAACATTCCTATTACCAATCGGTTAGCGAACCATTATCAGTCTCGTTTCCCGCTCCAAATCGTCTTCCACAGACGTCCGTAGCAGTCCAAAATTGTATAGAATCATCTGAAAAAACAGGAAATATTTTCTTTTGGTCGTCCGTAGGCGTCCGTAGCAGTCCGCCCCCAGCCACGAATTTTCGGTACATAAAACGGTACATAAAAAAACTTTCATTTTGGAGTTTTAGTTTATCGTATCTACCTAAGTCAGAAACAGCTATCTCTTGTTCTCCAATAAGAGGAGATGTTTTATGGCACTGACAGATACCGCAGTCCGGCAGGCTAAAACTCAAGCTAAAAGTTATACTCTGCGCGATATAGAAGGCTTATCGCTTTTCGTTGATCCCCGTGGTTATAAAAACTGGCATTTTAGGTTTACCTGGCTAGGGGCGCGGCAACGGATCTCATTGGGAACTTATCCCGAGATCACACTAAAAGAGGCCAGACAGCGCCGTGATGAAGCCCGTAATCTGGTCGCACAGGGAATAGATCCACGCCTGCATCGCCATCAGAATCAGCAGCAGGCAAGTGATAAAGCTATGCATACTTTTCACTCGATCTTCACCCGCTGGCGTGACTTCAGGGCGCTGACATTAAGCACGAGTCACAACGGCACGCTGTTGCAGATCAATCGTATCTTTGCCAATGATATTCTGCCCTCATTGGGTAAACGATCTGTTTTTGACATTACCCGCCAGGATCTGGTTGAAGTGGTGCGAAAAATAGAGCAGCGAGATGCAAAAAGTATTGCAGAGAAGAGCCGCGCCTGGCTGAAAAATCTGTTCCGCTATGCCATGGTGAAAACGGGATTGACAGTCAATCCGGCGGCGGATCTGGATATTGTAGCAGTGCCACAAGATCCGGTCAGGCACAATCCCTGGTTGTCTATGTCAGAATTGCCTGGGCTGCTGAAAGTGATTAATCAGTATCGTGGCGCTCCACAAACCCGGCTTGGTTTGCTGCTGCTCTTGCTCACCGGTGTGCGCACTGGAGAATTACGTCACGCAACGTCAGAGCAATTTGATCTTGACCAGGGGCTGTGGATCATCCCCCCGGAAAATGTCAAACAGCTTAAGCGGCAAACAGAAGTTCAACGTATTGATCCCTACATTGTGCCCCTGTCCCGACAGGCCAGGGCGATAGTTGAATATCTGCTGGAGAATAGGCTACCCGCGCAGCACTATTTACTGGTGCATCGCAGTCAGCCACAGAAAGTGATCAGTGAAAACACCCTAAATCAGGCACTACGCCGTATGGGGTATAGCAATCTACTCACTGGGCACGGAATACGGGGCACGATATCGACTGCACTCAATGAGCTGGGCTATCAGAGGGACTGGATAGAGGCACAGTTATCCCATGTGGATAACAACAAGGTGAGAGCAGCCTATAATCACGCCTCCTATGTAGAACAGCGCAGAACGATGATGCAGGCGTGGGCAGATCTGCTGGATAAATTGATGAAAGAGGGGCATCAGCCGGAGGATAGAGTCCCTGAACTCCTTGATGTAGTGCCAGATACGATCAATCCATCTACTCTTGCGCCTAATATTGCAGAGGAGGTGTTCATTGAGTCGCCTTTATTGCTGACCACTCGCCGAGAAGTGCATCAGCAGCCCATGTTGACCGATACCCAGCGCCAACACGCAGAAAGACTATTATCCTATGAATCCCCGCATAACCTGCCTGTTTCCACCTTCGCTCGCCTGGCGGGTAAATCTCGCGATCAGATCAACCGGGATATTAAAGCCAGTCATCTGCTTACCATCAATATTGGTAATCGTGGGCAACGCATCCCAGAGTGGCAGCTCGATCCACTACGACAACAGCTATTTCGTGAGTTGCTTACACTGACTGTGGTGCGTGATCCCTGGCAGATTTACCATGCATTATCAGCACATAATGAGAGGCTGGGGGGTATTCCAATAGAAATGGTTACGGAGAGTAATCTATGCCAGCTGGCGCGTGATGTTTGCATAGAGCTGAGAAGATAAGAAGATTCAGCGGTAGTGGTCAGATAGCCAGGTATTGATGATCCCGGAAAATAAATTTCCAGCATCCGCAGTTTTACCTATATTTATGGATTGCAGGCAGTAAAAATCGTGCTTGCAATCTATCGTGTTTTTTAGAGAAAAGCTGTTGACTTCTTAAAATGGTAAAAGTCTTGCGCTTGAAAGTCTACGCTGTAGCTTTTGATACACAATTAGACACTTTTCAATATATAAAAATAGATGAATAGATGTAAAAATAATATATAATTTTCATATAATTCGTGCATTACACTCAGCTATAATACTGCTCTTAATTTTTATCCATAAGTGTTTGCGTGCATGTTTCAATATACAGGCCTTCCCCAATGATTAAATTATCCCCATACCATGAGATTTTTTATAACGAATGGAAATTGAACCCACAGCGTAGTGATTATAATATTGTTATTGACAATGACCTTTTTGGAGAGTTGAGTCAAGAACGTTTGCAGAGTGCATTTAAGAGATTATCAAATGATTATTTTTTACTACAAAGTGCTATTATTGAAGTAGCAGAAGGGTATTATTGGGTGGCACGACCAGAACGGGGAATTGACTTCGATTATATTGAGACTCCGCAAACTGAAGCAGAATTATTATCCTATGTAAAAACACCATTCAATTTAGAGACAGGTCCTTTATTACGCGTACGCTTGATAAAACTTGAAGAAGCACATTTTAGACTACTTATTATTGTGCATCATTTGATTATGGATGGAGCAAAATCAGGATTTATATTTAATACTATTCCAAATTATTATAACGATCCTAAATACAAATTTAACCTAACTATCTTAGAACAGCAACAAAAATTAGAACAGGTCAGTTGTCACTTAGCAAATCAATTAACACATAACCACTTAAACCATCTGGAGTTTTGGCGTGCTCAACTTACAGAATTATCAGGCCCTGATCTTCGCTTTCTGAAAAGAAACTCATCTGCTGATACTGACACTCCAGATAATAGTATTGGAGAGCATCTGTTTATTTTTGATGAAAGTATACTCAAACAGTTACAATGTGTTGCTAAAGTCTATAAGATTACTCCATTTATTTTATCTCAGATTATTTTTGCTATAGTTCTTTATCGGCATACTGCCCAGGAAAGATTTGGCATTTGTGTTCCAATTGCTATTAAAGAGGGTATGGATTTTATATATGGCTCTCATGTGAATGTTATTATCATTCCATATCAATTTGGCCCTTCTATTTTTTTAAAAACCATCATTGAAAACACAAAATTTTATTGGAAAAACATGAAAAATGGATTTCATCAATACTATCCACTACAAAACTTATTGCAGACTATTGTATCCAAAGAGGTTGCATCAGTTGTTTTTAGCCAAACAGATCTTAAAAATCAGTATTTTGGTTTTTCTGGGATCACAGCTGAACAAGTCAATACATCTTTAAATATTGATCTTGCAGAAAAGCTATTATTTGCACAGGAAATAAAAGATCAACAAGTTTTTTACCGTGTTTTATATCAAAAAAGAGTCATAGATCCTGATTTACTGCTCAATTTCATTCAAACCTATCAAAGACTTCTACCTGAAATAGTGACAGACTTATTTAATAATAGAGATGAGCGGCCCATCAATCAATATTCATTGCTTACAAAAGAGCAATATTCTTTATTGGCTATAGAATGGAATCAAACAGAACGGTCTTTTCCGCACAACAAAACACTACAACAGTTATTTGAAGAGCAAGTGGCTAAAACACCAGATAACGTGGCACTTATATATGAAGACATTAGGCTGAGCTATGCAGATTTAAATCAGCAAGCAAATCAGTTAGCTCATTACATTAAAGCTCAAGTAGCTATTCAGCCAGATGACTTGATCGCTATATGTGCCTATTCAAGTCACCATATGATTGTGGCACTGTGGGCTATCTTAAAAACAGGTGCCGCTTATGTCCCGATTGATCCTGCTTATCCAGATAAAAGGATTGAATATATTTTAACAGACACACAAACCAGACTATTATTAGCAGATAAAATTCTATTTGAGCGTTTGGCTCCACTATGCCAAACTCAACAATTAACCGGTCTAATTGCTATAGATAATGAATCTGCCTGGTTAAATTACTCCGTTGCTAACCTTAAACAGCATACTCAAAGCCATCATTTAGCTTATGTAATATATACCAGCGGTACCACGGGTCAACCCAAAGGTGTACTAATTGAGCATCATAGTGTCATTAACTATATAACCCATCTAATTAATGATAATAAACTTTCAGTTAATAGTGTAAGTGCTAAATATATCTCTTTCAGTTTTGATGTCTCTATCATTGACATCTACCCAGTATTGCTAGTAGGAGGAACACTCTGTGTACCAAATGAATCTGACCGTCTGGATTGTAATAAGGTTAACTGTTTTTTTGAAAAAAACGGAATAACAGATGCTTTTTTGCCCACAGCATTTGCTGAATTATTTTGTGAACTAGGGAATAAAAGTTTATTGAATCTAATGGTAGGTGGAGAGAAAATAAAAAAGATAAACTATAACCATCAATACAGAATCACTAATGTTTATGGTCCAACAGAAGCTACTGTTCAAACGACCTCTTTTTTTATTCAGGATGAACAACACCCAATACCAATTGGGAAGCCCATCTCAAATATTAAATGCTATGTTTTTGATAATGATTTAAATTTACAGCCTATTGGAGTTATAGGAGAGCTTGGAATAGGTGGAGAAGGGTTAGCAAGAGGCTACCTTAATAACCTTGAACTTACAAACGAAAAGTTTATACTTAATCCTTTTCAAACAGTTAAAGAAAAAGAGCAGCAAAAAAATAGACGTATTTATAAAACAGGGGATTTAGTGCGTTGGTTGCCTAATGGAGTACTGGAATATATTGGACGCAATGATTCCCAGGTTAAAATTAGAGGATATCGGATAGAGCTTGGTGAAATAGAAAGCCAGCTAATACAACATACTAACATTCAACAAGTATGTGTTACTGTGATAGATAGAGTAGTGGAAAAAATAACAGATTTAATATTAGTAGCTTATTATGTGTCTGATAAACAGTTAGATGAATCAGAAATAAAGATGTATCTACTACAATATTTACCTGAGTTTATGGTACCGACCTTATATATCTCTTTGTCTAGTCTGCCTGTTAAAACTGTTACTGGGAAAATAGATAAATCTTTATTGCCAGCACCCGTTTTTTCATCCATAAAAACACATACACTACCAACTAGCGTAATAGAAAAATTAGTATGTAAAATTTACGCAAAAACATTAGGATTATTAGAAAATCAAGTTGGAATAGATGACAGTTTTTTTCAACTTGGAGGCAATAGCCTAACAGCAATCCATCTTGTCAGACAATTAAGTCAGCACTTTACTATCTTGGTAACAGATGTTTTTAAACTTGAAACTCCAGCCAATATAATACGAGAGCTATCAACCACTACTACATTACAGCAGCAAGCACATAAAATAAAGATATTATATGATAGTATAGCCAATGTTTTATTGGAAGATTGGATTCAAAGAGGAGTTAATCCCTCAGTTATTCAAAGCCACAATCAATATTTAGCAGGTATTAACCAGTTATCTCTTGATGTAAGTAGTAAAAAAGAGATATGCAATGTATTGTTAACCGGTACTACTGGGCATTTAGGTTGCAATCTTCTTGAAAAACTCTTGACAGAAACCTCATATGTTATTTACTCACCTGTTCGGGCAAAGTCTGATCACGAAGCTTATTTTCGAGTAGAGCAAAAATTTAAATATTATTTTGAGCAAGATTTATCTTATTATAACAATCGGATTGTTATATTTGCTGCCTCTTTAGAGTCTACAGATTTAGGTTTATCTTCTGATATATATCAGAAGTTAGTAACTAAAATCGACAGTATTATACATTGTGCATCACTTGTTAAATATTATGGCAATTACGATGAATTCTATTTGTCAAATGTTCAGGTCACTGCTAATTTATTAGCATTTGCTCAACTGACCAGGACGCTTGACTTTCATTACATATCTACTCTAGGGGTATTGATTAATGGATATATTGAAAATCAGAGTTATTGTATTTTTAATGAAGACCCCCCCCCTACACAGTTTATTGCCGGCACACATCCCTATCTTTGCTCCAAGCAGGCGGCAGAGCAATTAGTTATTAAATCGAGGGATAAGGGCATATCAGCAACAATTTATCGTGTCGGCAATTTAGCAATGCATTCAACTACCCATCGCATACAGCCAGATTTTAAAAACAACTTTTTCTTTTGCCATATTAAAGCGATGTTCCAATTTGGAATTATACCAACAGAAATGGCATACCCAGAAGTTTCTCCTGTAGACCATACCGCTTTAGCTATTGTCAAGTTGTTTGATAAGTCAAATCTAGTTAATCAAATTCATCATGTATTTAACCCTTATGCTTGTGACTTGGGAAAAATAATTAGAGAGTATAGAAAAGTCAATACAAGCATTGATGACTTTGAATTATTTGTTGAAAAAGTATTAATTTCAATCGAGCACGCTAAAGCAATAGATGATCTTAGCCATTTACTCATGCTCTATCAGTTTTGGCTTCAGGAAACCAACTCAGCTCATCCAATGGTTATCCGAATTTCTTCACAACGAACCAGGTTTATTCTAAAGCAGCTGAATTTTAACTGGCTGCCAGTGACAGCAGAAATGTTTGTTAAATTTATTGATAAATCCATTTTAATAGAGGGTTGATATGTCAGATATTTCAAATTTATTTCTTAATCAACTTGAAGATATTGCACCGATACTTCCAGTCCCTGTCTACTGGTTAGATCTCAATGGTGTTTTCTGGGGGGCAAATAAAGCTGTTGCAGAAGTAATAGGCTATAAATCTACCGATCAATTATTAGGAAAAACGTATTATCATTTTCATGCACCAGAAATAGCTAAAGATATTATTCATCATGATAAGCTGGTTATGCAAACAAAAAAAATATTACAGAAAGAGGAAGTTATTATAAATTTATTAACAGGACAAGCAAACTACTATTATGCAGTAAAAATGCCATTACTGAATAAAGAAGAAGAGAGCATTGGTTTAATTGGTGCATTAATTAAGCTTACAGAGCAAAAAGACAATGAACGTCTTAGACTGGAAGCTGTTAAAAACAGATCTATGATTCATCATCTGGAAGTATTAATCGCTGCCCTTCCTGTTCCAGCCTATTGGAATGATCTTAATGGCATTATTCTTGGTGCAAATGAAAAAGTTATCCATGCTGTAGGTGCTCAATCTATACAATGGAAGGGGAAGAGTATCTATGAATTATATCCTAAAGCAATGGCGGATAAAATAATCTCACATAATGAAGAAGTTATTAGAACAGGTCAAATACTTTCTCAGGAAGAAGAAATAAGAGATATTGCCACAGGTAAACCAAAATATTTTAATGCATACAAAGCTCCTTTACGCAATGAAGAGGGAGAAATTATAGGGACATTAGGGATGTCAATTGAAATTACGGCAGAAAAAGAAGCTGAAAGATTGCAGTTAGAAAATGAACGGCAAAAAGTCATCCTCCAGGAACAAGAAAAATTCAGAAAAATAGTGGGTAAAGTGGCACATGATATCGGCTCCCCGCTGGCGAGTTTAGCCATTATGCTTAAATTAGATCTGACGCTTCCAGAGCA
>JARJDR010011465.1:0-17408 GCA_030264135.1 Myllaena sp. GC000078 | reverse complement strand
GATACACCTTGACTTGGAGATGGTGTAAGTAAGTATCATTAGGTCTATTTTAGCGCATGAAACGCTGCATACATATATGTACTTATCACACACAAAAAGCGCGAAGAAGGAATGCGCGACGGCGGCGGCGGCGGCGGCGGCAGAAGAGATGTGCTTATTGGGTATGCACAAGAGTTGAAAATCGCCGTGTAAAAAAGAGCGCGCACAAGCAACAACAAAACCAGACACGAGTCGGTACAAATTAAATGTAATTGCACCTGCTCCGAACGCCTAATTAACACATTAATACATCGCCCCGACATTATTTACGATTTCGAACCGGGCGTCGCTCGCTCGCTCGCTGGAAGTAAGCATATGTTAATTGCACTTGGAAAATTGCCCGCGTTTTAATCGAATTTTCAAAAATTAAGTTAATTTCGTGCAAATTGGCGGGTATTCGTGAATAGCACAGAAACCACCCGAAATTAATTAATTCATTCACTAAAAACTCGCTTCCCGCAAAATAATTGTTTTCGCCATTGATAAAATGTGTACTGATGACAGCATCCCATTATGAAACGACGCTTATTATATTAAAAAACGACCAGGCATAAATAATAATAAAAGACGCATTTTAACGAGACCACGTTAGTTGTTAATTGTCTAGCTCTTGCCATAAGCTAGATTTACGAACGAAATGAACACACGTGGTTTGAAATCGTCCAACTGGCAAATGTCTTTGAACGCACAAAGCGTACAAGAAGTCGATGTGGAATCGTCTAATGTCTTCATATGTCCTAAATTACGCCTGCTTAATGTGCGCCATGGAGCCAACAGCAGCAACAGCAGCATGTGCAAATAGCGCAATTATAAACGGAGTATTAATGTGTACAACGTACAACTTCCACCCATAATCGGCGGCGATGTACTGTATAATGAACAAATAAATGCCAACACGAAAAAAGGAGCTTAATGAAAATTAGGAAACCGCCGGCGCTGCGCTGCCAAGGCAAGAATTAACTTGCTCAACACCAAAACGCAAGGAATCTGTGACCGATAACATATGCATATGCCGCGTGAGCGCGCGCGCGCCGTCCGTCGAGGTGCAGACAAAAAGTAATTATCTGTAATTATGTAACTAGCGAATGTACAAAGAATTTTAAACACACACCACGCATTCGACACGCTGCTGCTGGTCGGCATCGCTAATTCGTGCTACCTCTCTTTCTCCATCCACCACCGATGATAATAACTGAAACACCTTCTGCATATGTGCCGCATCGCTAATTGTTAAATAAATGCCATGAAAACGAAACGACGACACCAAAGGTGGGAGGGAAGCAATGCGCGCCGCGGCAGCATGCATGAATGCAGCGAGAATTGAGTAAATAACTTATTCTGCTGCTCCCTCCACAGCCGGTTCTTCTTGCATTGTCTTTTTGGTCGCGTCTCGCTCACCGTTTTGTGTTTCCAAGAACCGCAGAGATTAAATACGAATCAGAGGGGCATTCTTTGTCTCTACCGCCAAAGGAGGCATTCTTGATTCAGAAATTAAAATCTGCTTATACCTACCACCGGCGAATGAATCATCTCTCGGCGCGCGCGTTATGCGCGAATTAAAGCGCAGTTAATTTCATATCACTTTTTCGTTAGTTCGCGCCGCACGATAAATTATCACGGGTGTGGGCCACGTGCACGTTTCGCGCATGCGTAATGAGAGTTTATTGTAATTTAATTAAGCGCTGGCGCATGATCGAATATCGGTTGCGAAATGTGGCGCTTTTAATGACTTATGATTAATGACATATAATGAGAACTTTCCCTCCAATGAGGAACGAGAGGAACACACGCTTTAATTTCGAATAAGTATGGGGTCATTATAAGCGTCATGCTTTGAGCGAAATTTCATTAGAACCAAGCCAGATCGAAATGTGATATTATTCCAACTGCCCGCCGCGGTTAATTGTCACGTACTGGAACGCTAATAATTAATTACACACATGCTTATGTCCCGTTGGCGGCGCGCGTATGCGTGTACCGTGGACATGATTTTGTAACAATAAAGAAAGCAGATTGCGACATTTGACGCACGGGTCTCAGACTCATTGTGCATGTGGCACGCCGCTGCCGTCTAATCGCCAAAACGTTTTAAACACTGTTAAGCACCATTGGTTTTGCCTCCGATAATTGAGGTTAATTAGGTAATTTTTCGGGCGCACGCAGTTAATAATACAGCCAGAGCGCGCGAGCGACGATGACGGACAGGGGAGCAGCGCTTCAAATTAAAGTGCATTTAATACCCGAAGCCGAAGCGTATAACCGTCCATTATAATTATCCAACACACACATGTAGGACTACACTCGAGCACGCACGCGATCTTATTGAAGCTGTTGGGACGTTGCACAAAATTAGGTAGGTAGGAAGACACAGACATTATGCAGTCACTCAGCTCACTACTTAAGCTTTCTGTGCTGCCACAATGTCTGCGAATCTAAAACCCCAAACATTTGGGTCCTAGCCTGGATGTCGAGTTGGACTTTTCGTTTCGACCATCATTTTTATTTGAGCACATTGCCCTAAATACGTTGTCCACATGGCTCGTCCTCTCCCTTCACATATGGGCGAGATGCAGCGCAACGAAGCGCATGCAAGCGATAACAACGCGGAGAGAAAACAAGAGGGAGCAATTATATTATTAAAGTATTAATTTCAAAGAGTTAAGTTATAATAACACGGTGGTAGCTCCGAGATATAATTACTTCTACTGCTAATGTGTAAATAATTACGGCGCGTTCTCCAACATCGCCGTTTTCACGATCGGTATCAACGCGCCGGCGTTACCTCCATTATTTATACCATGGGCTCTCCCCGCTTCATTTTCGTATACATCTTCACAGGAAGTTTTTAATGCGTTCATTTTACTTCACGTGTTTTTTTTTTGGCAACGCATTACCTCCCGAAATTGTATGATATTCCTTCCTTACCTATGATACCCAAGTAAGTAATTAATGATATTTTGTTGAAAACTCAAATGTAGGACTGGTGCATGCACCCCAAGCACACCAAACTTTGGAAATTATCATAATTCGCGGCGCGGTTCGTTTTTCCTTTCTCGGCGTGCCTAATTTGCTGCGCACTCAGCCGAATATTTAACGTCGACTAGCGACGGGAGCGATTAGAACAACAAACAAACAAACCATCAGCCAACCCAACCCAACCTCCATTTTCGGCCGCCGCCGCCGCCACCGCCACGCGTGTGACCGATTGCCGCCTGCCAACAAACATGCCGCACGGATGGAATTTACATGTTAGATTACTTTCTTGCATGTGATACCGTGCGCGGGGCCGCCATTGTTGAAGTTGTAAAAACCCAATGCCCACCGCACAATGTCGTCGAAACTAAATTCGTTCATTAAGCATTATCGCATAAATTAAGGCCCATAAGAACAAAACAACGCCGAGGCACCATTTCCAAATCGGCCATTTGTATGCGCCAACCGCAATAATCACCCGACTGAGGTCGTAATTTAACTTACAAATCAGTCTAGCATTCGAGACGCACGATAACTACTCGGGGCAAAATCGTTTGCAAACTGATTAGAAGAACACTTATTACAGGAACTTACCGCCAGGAAACCGATGCGGAAATATCCGGCCGTGCCGCGACAGCAGCCACGGATACAGGGGGTAACTGTCGCGCGGTTGCGCGTGCTGCGCGAGCGGCGACGGCTGCGGGAAGCCGTGCTGACCGGAGCCAAAGGCAGCGGCCAGTGCGGCACCCTGCAGGTGTGCCGCCAACGCAAACGGATGCTGTCCGGGGTGGTTGTGCACCATCTCCTGCTGCAGGAAGCCGTTCTTTGCCGCCAGATTGGGGTCGTACGTGGGGCTCGGCCGCACCAATGCGTGCGCTGGTATACCGGGCACCATTATGGGCGGCTTGGGTGATACATCCGGCGAGCGTTGCGGGGAGGACGACGAGTAATGCTGTTGCTTGGGGGACGACGCACCACCACCACCCGTGCCACCCAGCCGGTGATCCGCATCGCTGGCGGGTGACAACGGCGCCGAACTCTCCGAAAAGTGCACCGGTGATGTCTGCGGGCTCGGCTGGTTAGCGCCGCCGACGATCGAGTCAATCGAGAAGCCGATCTTCGGCTTGGAGGGCACGGCAACGATCGGCGTTGGTGCGAGAGGCATCATGGTTAAACTCATTGAACTTAGCACTGCGGCGAATTACAGATGGCGCACGGCACGTTGTTGTCGCATTGTTTTTCGGGCAAGCGGCACGCGTGCGGCACTGAAGTCACACGCGGTCCGTCGGAACACCGCACATTTGCCAACGGTCACAAGGCGTCTAGTAAGTTGAAGCGCACACGCACTCGAAGCACTCGATGAGGATGCGTTGTCAGTCCGAGCGATTTCCGCGTGTCGCACGTGAGGCGTTGTGTCGCAATGATGATTGGATGCTATTAAAAACGCTTAAACTGTTGTCGGAAGAGCAGCGGCAGCGTGCGCGGGACGTTTGCGCCAGCATGCTACCGTCACAAGCACTTTCGAGATAATAACCGGCCGAACCACTCGACTTAACACTCGAACCCGCATGGTGGGGAGCGAGGAAGGCGCGCTTACAAAAAGTTTGAGTCGCATTAACGGTCGACGCCGGTGGGGAGCGCATCGGCGGTCGCGATTGGTGGCGGAGTTGGCTCGCGGTGTGCGCTTAATGTGCGCTCGCGATTGGAGCGCGCGCGACCGCGAGGAGTGCGCGATACGCCTCGATGGCGCTTGCTCCGCCCGACTGTAGGGGATATAAAGCGCGCATAATAAAGCATCGAAAAGCATAATGTGCTTAAGCGTTTTTGAGCATTATGCAGGCGGGCGGGGCGGGGATGCGATTAGTGCGCTAATATAAAATTGCGTCTCTGCTACGCGCCCGGAATCTGTGTATGTGGCGCTGCGCGCATGTGGGTTGTGGGCGACGTTGACATTTGTTTGTTTTGCGTGTCGCACGCCGGTTAAAGAGAACACGCCCGTCGCAATGAGCGCGCGCGCGCCAGCGTATACACGCCCGCGACGCGATTGTAGGCGCGGCACGCCGTTTAGCATCTTACGGAGAGAGCACTTACAAATTTTTCTTTCTGGAATGAGATGTCAAAGAGGTGATGCATAAAATGTATAATGTGTTTAGTATATTGAATCAAGAACTGTGTATCAATTTCAGTTGTTAATTTATATATTTCAATGATAATTTAAAATTTAAGTAATTTATATTTGTGTTTAACAATTCTTAGGCTTTTGTCGGTTGAGACAAAAGAAGCAGAACCATTTTTGGTATACCTATACATATGACAAGAAGCGCTTTATATTTGGCATCGCATAATCAAGTGGAATAAAAGCAAATCCATTAAAATCATAATTGGGCTATTCCGTTATCGCTTGTGATTTAACCATAATCATGGCCGCATTAATTATTTAACTTTATTTATGTTTAGTTATTACCAATCTCAAATGAACAATCATTGTAGTAATGCATCATTTAGTTTCTTCTACGCATAATAAAACATGAAAGTACTTAATAAATATGAATAAATAATTGATTTTAACTTAATATATATTAAATTTAAAGTTATATTAGTAAGTACATAATAGGTCTCCTTATGAATAGCTTATTGTGTCATAAATCTAAATAATTGATTGTTATCGGAACGATATCAACAAATTTAATACGAATCCAGTACAATAGCTTAATTAAGTTTAAAATGAAAAATCAATGAAATAAATTAAATAATGTCATGCACATATGCGCATGCCGCGCGCCATATTGATTGTATATAATTTAACAACACGTACTTAGTTATTACAGGTACGCATTGGGATAAACGAATAATTCGGCAATCCGCGCATGAATAATGAGATATTGGTGTGCGCAATATTTGGCAATTTAAAAAACCAATAAATTTAAATTATAATAATCACGAATCAACAACACGCGATAAATGATTATGCAATGCAATGGTGTGCGGTAAAAATTAATTTGCCATCGTTCGATATTAGGGAGGTACCTACTCTCTATACGTGCATACAGTTACGCCTATCATACATGCAAAAATTGGCATGCATAATTTAAAACAATATTGTTAATAAATTACTTTTTCATGCACGATTTTGATGGATTTGAAATTTTAATGGGATTCAACCAGATTGGATAAACTATTTACAAATCATCTCAATTTTTAATAGCAATTTAAATTCAAATCTATTTTTTAAATGAAAAAGAAATAAAATAATACAGTGTAAAATCAACGCGTGTATTTAAACCAAGAGGGCTTCCATAAATTAAATTATTACTTAGGCATACTATTCACCCTTTCATTTTTCATCTTATTACAACTTTAGTGACTTACAACCGCTTATGTTAATGCTGGTAGTAATATGCATCCAAGTTTTCCGCGAATTGGGTAAAACTATTTGCATATTACAAGATAATCCTTGCATACTATACATGTACTTATCTAATCACGCCGACTGCAGTCAGTACGCGAGTGTGCATCCATGCGAATTGGCTTTTCACCCTCTTTATCGCATTGGCCATGTTGGTGGCCTTTGCCAAATGCCGCCAAGTCAACAGCATCCGCGCAGTCAAAGCGATAGATTACAAAAACCACCGTTTTACTCAAAATCCATCTACGCCTGTCGTGATAGTAAATCCTTGTAAATCGCTTAAGTATTCAGGATTTTCTTGTAACTCACCGATAATTTACTTATCCGAAAAAATCTCGTTTTTTCAAGTACGAATTCATTAATTATTTTATCGCAAGTGTTGCATCTGCATCTGACAGAAATATTGCAGGCTAAAAGAAGTAAATTAGTAATTAATAATTTGCCAAATGTAGCAATAAATATACGTAAACTATAATTACGGCGCCGTATGCGAGTGCAGAATCAAAAGAAGGAAAGTAAACACATACCCAGATGCATGCCAGTCATAACTTACAAATTCGCATATGTTGTGCGAAATTTGCATTGGCATTCGCGCATTGGCACCGGCTCCCCAACACTTATAAATCCATTTCAATACATGTTGGCTGCATTTTAAATGCGAACGCCTGGGCTCTCGCACCTCGCCCGCCACGCCACGCCACGCAAGATAACGTGTTGGTGTTTATTTATCTGCATGGGCGTGTCGGGACAAGCAATCAATAAATAATTAGCCCGTTCAATTTAAACAAATGCCAGCGTTAAAACGTTTAAATAGCCGAAGGTGGATTCCGCGTAGGTTCGATATCGCGCCCCACTGCACAAAATGCACCGTCGAACCGCTTTCGTTCGCTTGCCATGCAACGACTACGACTAACTTTAATGTTCGTGTGTGTGTGTGGTACTATACCAATTAAGGGGGGAAAATAAGCTCAAATTATACCCTGTCACACACATCGGAGCGCGATCGAGGCGAAACGCCAAGGAGCGCCCCACCGCGTTGGATTTTTTCGCTTCGCCCCGCATTCGGCGTCGTCTTCGTCATGCGCCGCGGCGCGTTTTACAAGAAAACAACCGTCGAGAACAACATGCATTTCCAACGCTAATTAGTCTTAAACGTTTCGGTTTTCAAACATGGAAATCGGCGTCAGCTACGAGTATCTTGTTGCTCCGATTCCGTGCGCCGTGTGCGCGTTTCTCGCTGCACGAGAGCGCCAAAAGGATCGGCCGAGTGATATAGGATGTGTCGGCGCGGCGTTGCGCCGGCTAGGCTTGGCATAGATGGACTCTCTAGGCATGTTGAAAGTTCAACGCATTCGGATAATTACAACGTTTATTTGGATTTTCGAACGAATTTACGGTCGGACAGTCGGGGCTCGATGCTATTTAGAAACGGTAACATATTGGAAAATTTCTCGCCGGATAATAGGTATACACCCGATAGTTACGTAGGTATTCACATTCCTTTGTCATAATTGATTTAATTCCATGCTGCAAATGATGCCTGCATGTTTGCCGATAAATGCTGTGTTGGAAATTAACGGTTTGTGCAATTGCACTTTTAAAATTCTTATCGACAAGATGTAGGTTTGTTTGATTGTACGCTTTAATTTAATACACTTTAATTGCTAGCAGCCCCGAAGTGGTATCGCTTTGGGTTTTATTAATATTGTTATTTTCACCGTTGACCGAAATAAAACAATTCCCGACTAATTAAGCGCTGAGCCGATACGATGGCTGGCGATAGCTTCGATTCGTGAAGGCTGTCAGAGAGCAATGAATCGCTTTTATTAATTTAATTAGGGTCCGTCGTCCACACGCTGCCATTCTACGCCGCCGATCAGCGATGGATACAATCGAGCACGCCCGATAATCACTAATATTATACCGGCGCGCTTCGATGATTGACTAATTTTTCACCGAACGCAGAGAGACAATGGCGGCGCACGACAGAAGGAGAGAAAGAGTAAACGACGGGCGGGCAACAAGCATGAGCGATTGGCGATTGTCAGGTAGCGCAGCAGGTGAACCCCGTTGCCCAGCTAATTGAGTGACCAAACGCTTTGTTACGCGAGCGCGCGCGCTGCGGTAAAATATGAACCATTGAAAGTCCAGTGTGGGCATTACCAGCAAATAGCCGGCTAATGTCCTCCCAGTTCCCAGCTTCTTCTTTTCCTTTCAATCATACCCGATACGCAACACAACACAACAGCAGCCAGCAGCCAGCAACCAGCAGCAGCAGTCGGAGCAAAGAAAAAGATTCATTTGACTTTTATCCATCTTGAATATAATCATTGTTGTAACTAAATGCTGGCGAGAGAAAGATGAGCGAAGAACAAGAAGGATCGACAACGTGTCGCGCCTTGTCATTTCGGCGCGCTGTGACAATATACCTGGAAGCGAGCGCAGCAGAGAGATAGGTCCATCGATGAGGCTCCGATGTTTTCTAGATAAATGCAGAATGAATTGTTATTTACCGAAGTCATTTGACTGTCACTCCTACTCAAAAAAGTCGAAACGCAACTGGATATGGCGGCGCGCACGGCCGCACGGCGGCGAATAATATAAAACATACGAGTGACACGCGGGCGCATAATAAAGTATACAATAAATAAGAATAAAATGAAACGACGACGAAGAATGAGCAACTGAAATGCATGCGTTCTCACACCCTTTTGTATGTCGTATTTCATTGCCGGGCTGCGCGCTTATGGCAATCCCGCTTATGTCAAATAAACCATAAATTATTTATTCATATGTTGGTCTATGTCTCTATATCCTCGTATTGTTTCCAGTCGCCTCGTTTTTTCCTCTCTTTTCTCTCTCCGGTAATTCCCGCAGCCTATTAATTATAAATTATGGTTTATGATGTAGGTAAAATATATGATATATTATATTCAATTGACACATTGCCAACGGTGAGAGAAGCGCGTATCCATCAATTATGTTCCCCGAGGAGTCAATGATTAGACAAGATGATATCCGATTCCATGGAAGCGCGCGCGGCCGCAGACAATACGTTGCCGTTTGGTTGTTGTCGCGTGTTTTGGGTGGAACGTTAGCGGCGTTATCTTATCTTATCTACGATACAATTACCCGAAGCCATCGACGAATGAATCGGCTATAACGCCGTCTGCGATTGCCCATGGCTCGGATGACTTTTTAAGCAAATCGACGATCACCGACTGTAACATCAGCAGCAGGTAGGCAATAAAGTCATGGGGCGTGTTTCGCGGAACTGCTGCACGGCTAGCGCTAGACGTGCTGACTCCCTATTAGACAAAGGCATTCTTTCGGATTTCGGCTCGCTGGCAGAGCGACCACAAGCCTGACACTTCAACATTTCTATTATGTGTCATTATCATTAGTTGGCCGGAGGATTTTCTTTTTCTCTTGTGGGAGCGCTGCATGTTATTTGTATGCTGCACACCTCGTCGTCGACGCTACAAATGGGCAAAGAGACAATATGGGCTTGACAGATTTATGGGCGGTCACCGGTAAATGGCTATTAATTACCTTCTCGTATCTTATTGATAGGCTGCATGGTGACACGCTGATTCTGGGAATGTTGACAATGCAGGCAAAAACACTGCAGTCGGATGCTGTATTGCACTTCAGAGGCATCACGTAAATATTGTGAAACACTATTAAATCTGGCACAGGAAGCTTCTATTAAGTATTTAACCCCAATTCCCCGATTACTTTGTTAATGCCGTAATTATCCTGTATTGGTAACACATGTTTGATGGTCCATTTTTAGGTGGTTATTTGGCGGTCCGAAAAACAAGAGGGTAGTAATTACCGCTAATTCTCAAAAATGACCCTAAAGCATGTAGTCAAAAGGTATGCTATTAACTGTTTTTTAATAGTCGCGGGGTTGATTTGCTTTCTCAGAGAGTCACGCATGCTCGTAAATCGCTCCCATAAATGTATGCTAAACCCAAGCTCGTAGAGTACTCACTTTGACAAAAGACTCAATCTACTAGCGCATAAATGTATTAAAATTGGTCGGTTGTACAATGTTGAACCGCATTTTGTGTGGAGAACATTAGAAAAAGTTTTTCTTAATTTTTTTTCTGGTCCGCGAGTTCTCAAGATCAGCCCGTGAGCAGTACGAATGAGGGGCAGTGCCTACACATCGGCGCGCATCTCTTTTCGAGAATAATCTATTATATCATTAATTCTTCCAAAAACCCTATAATAAAATCAGAAATTATAGCCTTCGGGACATGAAAATACTAACTAAATATGCGCCAGCCATTATACCGAAATTAAAACCCATTAAAACTACCTTAATTCGGGCATAATACGGCCGAGGCGGCGCGCGGCGCGGCGATTTTTTCCAACATTAACGTCGAGTTTTATGTTTTTTGCCCCACTCTCCATAATGGTCCACCGCTGTGCATCGCGGCTGCTGCGAAGACGGTCGCACCGCATTCAACGGCAATCAAACGACGGTTTAATGAAATTGTTTGAATTATAATCGAAAGCCATAATGGTCAAGGTAGTAGATTTTAATGTAATCAAAAAAAATTCCAACACCCATTTCGTCCAGTCCATATTGCCATCAATAACATTTATTGTTTCTCATTGTACGTTCCGTCCAAGCGCAGCTTGATTTATTTACTACGCATCGCTACAAACAATTAGTAACACGAATATTTATTGAAGCTGGGAACGTTTTGTGGTGCGCTCGGTAAAGTGTCGCTGTGCGCGCTGCCCGTGGGAGGAAAGACGGATGATTTAAGCTCGCCGATGCTCTACAATTTCTACATGTTCATCGTTTAGTATCCAAGTGTGGCATTCGCAGCCACCGTATTAATCAGCGGAATGAGTATGGTGATGCAGTTGTTGCTCTTGTTCTTGTTGTTGTTGTTGTTGTTGTTTCATGAGCTGCGTTTTATTGGGTGCAACAACGCGCAACGCAAACAACAAAAACGATATTAACCGGTCGATAAGAACTGTTATTTAAGCGCACGGCTGCAGCACATTAAAACGCTACCTATACGCGCAGCCAGCATCATCTCTCTGGCACGGCGGCGGCGGCCGGCGTGCACGCATAACGATACATAATGAAACGCAGATGATATGATGCATGAACGGGCAACAAAATACATAGTTTAAGTATAGATTACGCGTGCCGGTCCCATCGTGCAAGGATATCAGCACCGCGAATGCGCGCACCGCGCACTGATCGAAGATGAACGACGCGCGAGAAAGCGAGAAGGAGAGCAAAAGGGCCTAATTGAGGGAGCCGATATACCTTCCGATGCGTGTGTGTTTATGTATTCCAGCTCGTACGAATCGTTACCGATGATGGCCGGGCATTTTTCAGTGAGCATCATTAATCCACTACTTGCGATGATAACGTGGCAGCAAGAGAGAGCGCGCGCACTGTTATTTAAATAAACTGGACACGATTTCGACTCGTTATTGTGCTGGTATACACGTTCCGGAGGCTTCTTGTTCGGCAGCAGCATCAGCAGCCGCACAATGCACCAGAGATAAGCATGCATCCAGCAAACAATGTTTCACACAAATCATTTAGTGATCGGGAGTAGATGAATTGATGTCCGGCCCGCAGCCGTACGTTGGTACTATACCTACCTACCTATTACGGTTAATCGTTCCCCAAAGCCGGCGTAAACGGTTTTTAAATACTTACCAACCAAAATTTAGTTCACCTCAAATTACCTTGTCAGAGTGCCGAAAACTATCTTGACTGACATGATAATAATGTCGGCGCTGGCCATGAAGTGAAAAAAACAATATCCATGTAAATGATACAAATAATGAGAGCGTAGCATGAACACGGCCAGCCTGCTTTTAATAATAATCAATGATGCCCAGCGCGCCAGCTCGCTCGCACGCCGCCAATGAAATCAAACGACATGCTTCGAATTTATGTGTTAGGAAATTATGAGTGATACATGCGCACCTCGCTCGCTTTTATGACGAGTTAACGTCCACGACGAGCGCGCTATACAGTGTGTGATGAGCACCACCAATAATCACTTGGCGCAATCGTGCGCAATCGCAAAACGCCTAGAAATTATCGGGTAACCAAATGGCTTCCTATACGAGTTTGTGCAACGATTGTTTTATGGGGACGCGGGGGGAAGCGCATTGTTTCGGCGCACACTCGGTGTATAAGTACATAAGTGCGGCAAGCGCATCCTTACATCCACGCATGGAGCAATTTTGTAAATTACCACCCCGCGGGGTCGAATTTGTAACTAAACTATGCATTAGCGGGGATGCCCCGGATCGCAACGCGCGCGCGCACAGAGCACCGGCTAATGCCTATCATTAGGCGTTAAGGTTCGATTCGTGATGTTTGAATACGCTGACGTCTATGAAGCGCGCGCAGAAGAAGCACTTACTGGAAGATGAATGTTCTACCCCACACTGGCGGGCAACGGCGAAATATACTAGACGATGTGTGTAATGTTTGCGCCGCTTGCATCATAGACAGACGCGCGTGCAAATAAAACGAAGGCTTTGATCTGCAGATCTGCACGCTTGATGTAGTGTGTGACTGCAGTGCGCATTGCACGAGAAGAATATGATGCTGCACTCATACGCCAGTCATCATGATCATCATCATCATCATCATTATCATCATCATCTCGCAGAGGCGACAGGCGACGAGCTTAAAAGAGAGAAAGAGTGCGCACGCGCACAAGAGAGCACTCGGAAAAGATTTACGACTTTTTAACAAGCTTCTTCAAGTTTAACGAACTGAATCATTAACTTATTTGAATAGGTTATGTATTTATCTATTTAAACTGCATTTGTCTAAATGCACCAACAGGAGGAGAAGGAGGAGGCTTTTTGCGTTCGTATTATTAATGATTATTTCTTGCTGTACCTAACAATACTGGCAAGTAAATAAGTACACTTAAATTATAAAAATAAATTAGTTTTCAATCAATTCCCAATCCGGCTAAGTGCGCTTTTGTTGAATTTTCCAGTAATTCGATTTCGTTATCTCGAATGCGTTTTTTATGCTTTAAAGTAGCGAGCAGCGAGAATAATTACTTTATAAGAGCGTTCCGGAACACTATCGGCATGCCGCAATAAAGTTTGGTGGGTGCGACTGGAGGCAGGCGCAAAAGCGCTCGCATCCCAATGAATTAGAATAAGTAATGAGGGGCGATAACATCGATTTTTATTTGCGGCGCGCGCAGCGCGCGATCGGGGAATGTAGGCGCGTAATGTGGGCGATAATAATAAGTGGTAATAAAGCATCTCGAAATCAAAATTCGACACGAGCTAATGCGATTTAACGGGCGATACGCGCGTTTTTCCGAGATGCCGATAAGAGAGGCTGCGTTCGCTCGTTCGCTCGCTGGCAGCGTTCGATTCTTTTTCATTTGCCACAACACATTTTACCGTGCACCCGACCATTTCGATATGCCATACCTACTACAACGGTTACGGATTATAGGTATTATCCGTAATTTTCCCGTGGCATAATTACGAGCGAAAAGATGCTGTCCGAGAGGTGCGAGAGAAGTATGCGTGCATCGGGTATAAATCATTGCCTGCGGCGCTGAAACAAAGCGCGCAAATTAATTAAGGCCGCTCGCGTAAAATACGATTGAGATTTGCCGTGCTATCGATGGATGATGCGCTTTGCTTCATGCATATTTCTTGCAATCCTCAATCATCGTAGTAGAAAACGAGATTTTTACAACTGAATCATTGAAATAGGTGCATTAAAATTGCACTTGAATTTTACCAAGCATATGGGCTGAACGTGACCGCATTATCTGCGCGTGGATGCGCAGCGCGCACACGCACAACGCTTATAGTTTATTAATGCTACTTAAATGCCACTTCGAAGCAACCACATTTCTCTTTAATTCTTAACAACAGCGCGAATCTAAGTGCCGCAGAGCATAATTCATTTTTACCGTATGAGCTTGTATGCAAGCATATATGGACTCTTTATGAGCATGTCCACTGTACGCATGCAGCAAAGCGGTTGCTCCTCCGACAGGCGAAAAATCGTTTTTTACTATCCGCCGCGCTATCTCAATCTCGCACATTATACGCACAGACACACACACACACACGCGCAGTAGGCATTTTCATACGAACGATAAATAATTTTATATCACAATATTAATACGCGTTAGGTGTGAGAGCGATGTACGAAGCGTCGTAAACTTACATATTAATTAGCGTGCCGTCCCGATGAAGGAGTGGAGAGGAAAAAAGCAAACCCATTAATGAATTTTTGATTATAATTTTAATTAGATTAATTAAAATAAACGCATTTAAAGTCGCACTGGCAAATATTTATGCTTAATTAGCGTGTTAATTACGCAAGAATGATGTAATAATCCAATTAATAATAACTCAAAAGTGTTTTGCTATAAATTAAATCTTAATCGTGTTATGGGTCTGAACACGTGCATCGACCATTATCATCGTTACCTATCGGTCGAAAAAAAAACGAGGTTTCAAATTTATTCAAATATTCAAATACCCCAGCATCATAAAAATAGTTTCGATCCATAATGACGGACAACGAGAGACGACGAGAATCGATAATTAATTTCCGAGGAAAAAACACGATGATGGCGGTGGAGTAGCGTGTTCCTATTAACGCGTTTAGCTATAAAAATCCATCATCGGACGCTCGCTCGCGCGCGGGTCTCGAAAATCGAACGAATTGAAATTTAATTACGTCTAGCGATGCAGACGCGATTAAGTGGATTGGAAATATGTGCGGCCTGCGTCGAGACCCGTCATCATCAGCGCGCCGTTTTGAGCGTTCATGATTTGATGAAATAAGACATTCGGATTAATTCGCGCCCGCGCGACAATGGCTAATCGAAAACGTGTTGAATTTCACACCGAAAATTTTAATCATGACCGCCGCCGCGCCCTCACAATGTTTGCACGTTTCCGGTAACGCGATTTCATTAAATGTCGCAGAAAACCCGCCAACTTTTTTCCGGCGCTTGCTCGTGTTCAGCGGATTGCGAATTATTTATGTAAAGCGATTATGTTTGTGTCTCATTTGCGTTAAAACGTTGCGTCGATTAGACGCCGGTGATTTAACGATGAAAATAGCTTTTAATATCCCACATATAAGCCTGATGCCTACCTACGTAGTTTGTAGTTTGCAATTGGCGAGTTCGTATGCGAGTTTAAACGATCGCGGACGACCCACCATATCCGCGAATAAGTGCCTCGCTAAATATATACGATGTGAAATTAATTGAAATTGTCGAGTACTTAGGGAAGTAATTTATATTGGAAATAAATACATCAATGGCTATTAGTGAGCGCGTAATTTATGCGTTCGCGAGGAAAATTATAGAGCAGGTCGGCGATGCGTGTGGAGGTATATCTCGGAATCTGTCCGATGGGGCGTGTGCGTGTGCGCACGTTAAGTGCCTCTCGAATCGCATTTCCAATTCATTCGGTGTGTGTGTGGATACTACCGCGAGCATCGACAATATTTTAATATAGACCAGACGCTAATTTCGTATGGAAATTACCTTTCTATTAAAGGATTTTATGCTTTAAATTGCCCTGGTGCTCGTAAATGGCGGCGCGTCGGGCCAAATTGTAGAAAAATGATAATTTATCAGCTAAACGAAACTTTAATTCCTATTATTTGCGCGCTTAATGGTTTAACTTCAAGAGCCGTACGACCTTGACTGCTCCGCGGCTGATCAATTAACGAAAATTTATTATTGCCGCGTAAATCATTCCATATTTCTCGAACGCTCCTATTTTGCAACTGATTTTAACCAGCCTCATGCCCAAGCCATTCAATTTGTTTAATTATTATCAACTGCCAAACATGTACGTATAAAGATCATAATTAGCGTTTAGCTTTTGTATGCTAATTCATTGGAATTTAAATATCAATGTCGCATAGATCAATTACGATTCGATTAAAATTAATTCAAAACAATTTCCTGTATGTTCCCCGTCTTTACATAGGTTGCTAACCGATGGGCAATTTGCCCACATTGCGAGCAATAAATATAACGGCTACAAATTGCATTTTGCTTCAAATACAACGCGTGCGCACACCTTTATGAAGCTGATCCCATTACTCATTACTACCGCGTGCCTACTTATGTACGTATATGTCAGTGCAATAAACTAACATCGGATCACAAACCAAATGCATCTTCGTGGTAGCGATTAAATAACACTGGCAAACATTAGCAATTAGCAATTATTTAATCATTGGCGATACAAATCATTCGCGCAGTGCATAATGCTAGACGTGCGGCGGGAGCACACGCAAACTCTTCGCCGGTGCGGTTTGTAGCATTAACATTGCTCGGCGGCATTTTCAATTTCTGCAAGTGCAAGTGCAACCGCGTGACGTCTGCCATCAGCCGTACACCGTACAGAGGTATACATACCTGGCAATTGAGCAGAGCCATAATTCAGAATGATATATTAAATACGCTGCCGCCAGTTACGTGTAATTTCAATTTAATTAACGAGATTTTGCGAAAGCACGGAACAGTTTATCATTAAGCATCATTTTAAGATTTTTATGTTATTTGTGACAAAAAGGGGTTTTATTTTTAAATATTTTTATCTTCATGCGTAACTTTTGCTCTTGCAATGCGTGCAATTACAGCAAGTCGAATCATGAAATAAGTTCAGAGTCATATTTGTGCTGTCCTCTATCTCTGATGAATTTAATCCAATCACTTACAATTAGCGCGGAAATTGTTCAGAGTGGTGTACGTGCCGGCCTCTATTGGAATTTTGGTAGACTAATTTAATTAAGAACTTTCCATGTGTCCTTAATTTCAAAGGACAATTTTTTGTTATCAACAAATATAAATAATAAGAAAACAGGTGAATCGTTTGAGTACCCTTATGTTAATGCCGTTTTTTAATAATATTGTCGAAATTTTCCGTGAAATTGGAGAAGGCAAAGCGACTCATGCTCTTAGTTTTG
>JARJDR010011464.1:0-10124 GCA_030264135.1 Myllaena sp. GC000078 | reverse complement strand
GTTCCCTCTCATTCTCAATTCATGCATTAGCATGCGTCGAAGTGAGGCGGACTGTGAGCCAGCTCTAAGCTTGACTGCGGTTGAAAGCGACGCATGCGGGTTGAGATTCGATACAGTGTCACTGCGATATTTCCTCTGGATCCCACGGATAGTTTCTTTCTCATTGCCACCCGTGCAGCAGTGATAAGTGGGAGGGAGAGACAAGCCTTTGAATTTTATTGCGGTGAAGCAACTCAAGTCAATCGCACTGTATGATGATCAGGTCAATTCACTTTTACAGCTGGTATAGCCTGCTGGTTGAACGCGCTATGCAGAAAATCATGTTTTGATTGATATAGAATAAAATATTTACAATATACAATTAGTGCTAAATAGGTGAATAATAGTCGCAGCATTTTTAAACAACTAAATTATGATAAAAGCTATATTGGTATTCAACAACCATGGAAAACCTAGGCTTTCCAAATTCTATCAGTACTTTGTAAGTATGTAGATGGCATCCAATCATTTCATTACTCATTGAATGCTTTCGTATTAGAATGAAGATCTACAACAGCAAATTATAAAGGAAACATTTCAATTAGTATCCAAACGGGATGACAATGTATGCAATTTTCTGGAGGGTGGCAGCCTCATTGGTGGCAGCGATTACAAATTGATCTATCGCCACTATGCCACACTGTATTTCGTATTCTGCGTGGACTCCTCGGAGAGCGAATTGGGAATACTGGATTTGATACAGGTGTTTGTGGAAACCTTGGATAAATGCTTTGAGAACGTCTGCGAACTTGATCTGATATTTCATGTGGACAAAGTCCATTACATACTCAATGAACTTGTAATGGGTGGCATGGTGCTGGAAACCAACATGACTGAGATCCTGAATCGGATTGAAGAACAAAATAAACTAGAAAACAAAGAGGTAACTAATGCTGATCAGTATATGAATATTATTCACAATCATTTCTTATCATCTAGGCGGGAATTAGTGCAGCGCCAGCACGAGCCGTTTCGGCGGTGAAAAACATGAACATTCCCCAACAGATTAAGGATATTAAATTGCCCGATTTGCCGCAAGCAATCAAAGACCTTAAATTCTGACCTACAATGCCTTTATACTATTCTGATGCCTACGAATTACAACATTTGTCCTTTGAGAATGGTCAGTGTTTGTTGTATGATGCAGTACCGCCGGTAAAATACACATAATTCCGCATGAAATAATTAAATGAGTAATGAACTAAAATCTTAAAGGACTCTCCAATAAATCACAAACATAATTTAGCAATTAACTGTATCTATTGTGTTGAATCCTCTTCTAATTCATCATAAATATGTTCATAGTTCTCCAGAGTCTCTTCTAGCAATTCAGTATTGTCGTTTTCTGATGATTCGTATTTGAGAAGTTCAGCTTCGATCATTGCTGTAAACGCGCTTTGTTCATACGTGTCGTGTTTAATTACCTCCCTTAAGAAAATCGGATTGGTTTCAACAGTGATGATTATCGAGATCGGGAAAAACTTACTTGAAGACTGATACTATTTGATGTGGTGCTAACTCACCAAATCTTGTATAAATAGTCATGTCATTAAAGAAATTCTTATGAGACATGGTAGGTAAAATTGCATACAAGCCACATCCTGGAATCCATTTTCTACCAAACAACAACCATAGAATCATTCAAGCCGAAGCTAAAGATTTCATACTTACTCTAGTGTAGGTACAACTCGATTATTACCATTCCCAAACAATTGCCTCACAAAGAAGTAAAATGGCAGGATCTCATCTTGTGTGATTGGTAACGCATTTTTCGTTGTAATATGCACCAAATACATCTTATCCATGTCAATCTTGCTTGCATATTGGGTCTGTGATGTAATTGTAAACTTTGTCTCCCATGGCAAAAATGCCTTTCGAGGTAATTTATCCAATAAATCACAATTGAATAAAGTTCGAAACAGTATCGATACTCGTCGATAGGTGTGTAAATTGTGTTCAGGCCCAGCTGTTAGTTTCTAAAACATTCATTCAGTATTGGTGTAGAAATGTTTAGAAAATAATTACAAACCACATAATCAGAAGGCCTCATCATTGCAAAAATTTGAACTCGTCCGTAAGTAGTAATTTCTGCTTGCATTGCCATCATTTTCAATAGGTAATGAATAAATGAAAGATTTACCATTGCACCAATGATTGTAATTGATGGATATTCATGCCAGCTGCGTCTTGGAACATCCTTCAGCAGCATTGCCACACGATTGGTTTTTTCATACTTATCCAAATTGGAAATTCGATATATATGGAACAAGTTCTTTTTATACAGCTCAACGCGATCTTGGAACTCATCATGAACATTCTGAAATGTATCTTATAAGATTTGTTCACTGCACACAAAAAGTATACTTGCATGAAGATTGTATTGAAACTCTGCACATGCTTCATACATTCTGACTCGCTTAACATCATTCTTGAGAAGTTCCTTAGTGATTAAAGCCAAACCTGGTGCAGTCTCAGCAATGAGATGTTGATCATCCTTTTGCAGAATGGGTAATATATGTTGGCAAATTGTTTGCGCCACATAATAGTCAACCAAATACAATGTATCAACGGATCGAAACCTTTTAAGTTCCAAGTACTGTGAAGGTATTTGATGCTTATATGCTTTGAGATAAGGCTGTTCAAAATATTCATTTATCAATGCTTTGTGTGGTTTGAAATGTTTCAACCTTTTAAGACTAATTGTAAATCGAGTAAGCGTTCTTATTCGTGCTTGTAAAGCAATCATTACTTTGTATTTTTTTGTGATTCAAGAGGTTCTCGAGTTTCTTGGCTAAAAACACAACAGAAACAGCCGAAACAGCTGATTGTTTACGCGTTACCATAGAAACGGTACAGTTTCTAACCCAAAAGTTTTTCTCATAAGTTTTTTATAGAACTTAAGTTTTGCAATCAACCTTGACTTGCTTGACTTTCAAGGTTGGGAAAAAAACCTGTCCGCTCACTAATTGTAAACTTGTAAACCGCTCCCAATAAATATTTAGTGAAAGGTAAACCGGATGATTGAATGGAATGTGGTGAGTGAATAAATAATAGCCGTGTTGCACATTTTGGCAAACAGACGGCGAGCAGTAGGTAGGGAGAAGCTGTGGTGGTGTAACATCCACGTTCGCAGTTTCGATTCTTAACATATTGAACACGCATAGAAGTTTATTTCACAAAAATGGGTGCATCTAAAGGGGTAAAAACTGTACAATTAATTCCACACAATATATACTAATTCAACTTTTGTTTCTGTAGCCTGCACAATATTTATATGATCCAAATTTATTAACTAATTTGGATTGGGAGTCTGCACGTCATTGTGTTTCTCCCTTTATAACAAATGAGTTTCCTGGTGCATCTTGGCTGAATGTAAGACCTCTTGAATTAAATGACTACACCAAAGGCTTTGCTCAACTATTATCGCAACTCACTAAAGTTGGAAATGTTACCCGCAAGCAGTTTGAAGGTATGTACCACAATTTCTACAAATTCGGTATTATTACATGCTTTCGAATTGCTACAGATCAATTCTTTGCAATGAAGAAGTCTGGAGGTTATTATGTAACAATCATTGAGGACACATCCAAAGGAGAAATAATTGGGGCCGCTACATTGATCACCGAAATGAAGTTTATTCATGAGTGCGGGCTGCGCGCACGATTGGAGGATGTCGTCGTGAATAATACGTATCGCGGCAAGCAGCTTGGTAAACTCATTGTTCTCACCGTCACACTATTGGCGAAAAAGCTGGGTTGTTATAAAATGTCATTGGATTGCAAGGATAGTTTAATTCCATTCTATAAGGCCATTGGTTACAAGTGTGAGCCGGGCAATTGCAATTCGATGGTGGTGCGATATGAGGAGGGCTCCTGACAATTAGCCGCCAATGCTGTCCAATCCAAATTGTGATCAACTCTATATTGTACATACTCATGCACAATCGAGCAATCCCTTAGTATGCACCTTATATCCAGCAATAGATTTCTTTGATGAAGTTCATTCTACTTTGGGATTATTGATCATAGTTTGCTGGCGGGCAGTTTTTGGCACATAATCTGGGCGCTTCGGAAACGCCAACGTAGACTAATTTATTCAAAGATTACTTAATTAATGTTAATTGGTGGTGGAGATTAGTTAATCCCTGCTTCAATTCTGGTTACTCATTTATCTTATCAGTTTATTAAATGTTAGTATGATGTAATTAACTTTCGAATAAAACCATATTGGTTTTTAACTGTTTTATGTATGTATAGATGTATCATGGGTATCATGGGTATCACTTTTCAGTGGCTAAAATTAATAATAATAAAAAAATTCGGGGAATTACGTGAAGAAATTTTTACAAACTGTGTAAGTTTGGCACTGAAGTCGTGAGGTGTCGCTGGCGTCGAAAGCTCTAAAGCTCACTGTTTTCTCACTGCTGCGCTGATGCCATGAAACGAACCAAGGCGCAAGAGAAGTGAAGAGAAGCACCTAGTGACTAGTGACAAAATGGCAATGGAATGTTGGCCGCTGCTTGTAATTTTATGATTAGTTGTGTACAACTTGCATCGCGTATTCATTGAAGCGCTTCAATGAAAATGTACGCGAAGTGTTGTGCGAAGTGTCGGTGAGATTGATATCCAGCGCAACGTAAGGGATTGCGAGCAACGATGCGCGGAACATTCCATTTATGAGTAATATTTTAACAAAAGGTAAGCCAATTCAACATGTCCCATCCACGGACACTTGTGTTCCTGCGGAATGCGTGGTGTTCGTGGCTCGCTGTTGGGGCAGCATTTGTGATCGAGCGATCCAGCCGTACATTGTATGGCGATTTGGGCGAAAAACACGCGCACCCTTTTAATCTTTGTTTTAGGAATGTTGTGTTAAGGGCCGTGTGAGTGTGTGGTTGTACCGTGTATGTGTGTGGTGGTGAGTGGAAGTGCGCCTGTTGTACTGATTTTCTGTATTATTTGTAAACGTTATGATATTTACTTGTTTCCAATGAATGCGTATTGAGTATGATGGTTGTTTATACATTTTCAGGAACTTTTGGAAGGCAGATCATCATCTGACGATCCAATTCGATCGCCTATTGAAAATGCATTGGTGCAAACAAATCACTGGCATGACACCGAGCATTCTTCTGTGTTTGCTATCGATATGCATGGAAACGCTGGCGTCACTGCCGGGCAGCGCGAAACACAACACAATCCATTGGAACTCGTCGAATCCGATATTCCGCATCGACAATACCGACAACGTGATCGACGTGAACCGGAACAACAACAAGTTCGAGTATGATCAGGTCGACCTCATCTGCCCGGTGTACACGCCGGGCGCCAAGGAGGAGGACATGGAGAAGTACATTATCTACAACGTGTCGAAGGACGAGTTCGAAACGTGCCGTATTACGAACGCGAATCCGCGCATCATCGCCGTCTGCGACAAGCCCTACAAGCTGATGTACTTCACGATCACGTTCCGGCCGTTCACGCCGCAGCCGGGCGGCTTGGAGTTCCTCCCCGGCCACGACTACTACTTCATATCGACGTCAACGAGCGACGATCTGCATCGTCGCATCGGCGGCCGATGCACCACACACAACATGAAGATCGTCTTCAAGGTGTGGACGCCACCGATGGAGACGACAACGACGCGACCGCCAACCAGCTACACGAAGACGCTCTGGTCGTCGGTGATACCGCACCATCGCACGACGACGATCACTACGACAACGACCACCACGACCACCACGCGTAAACCGATGATATACACGACGAAAAAGTTTAAAACAAGCTACGATAGCAAGCAACCGAACGAAGTGGTGAAAAGTGAAGAACTTACGTTAGCCGGTTCGAGTTTTCAATTAAACCTAGTGCTCTTACTTGCGATTTGCCCATTGTTGTTCGTAGTGCGATGAAGTTCGTTTGACGGATGATTATGCATTGTACAGATAAAATTTATCTATAAATAATACGAAGTTATATTCGGCCCCCCCGTTAAGAGAGAAATCTATCCGTAATTTTTCAATAATCGCGTCAAAATATTACTGACTACCAGGATAGGATTGCGATGCGCAATGGTTTGCACAAAAACAATGACATTATTTTCGTGTGTGTGTGCGCAAGTGAAATGGACCAAGAAACCCCTTAACATTATTAGCGAATATTTATTATGTGTACACGTTTATCAGATCAGTTTATCAGTGCTGAATGATTGATTTATGCGGACTAATACGTTATTGGTGATTCTCTGAATTCATTTATTAATCTCAAAAAAGACTGAATTCTTTATTATTATTATTTATTTCATAACTCCGAATTTTACAATACAATTACGCAACACAAGCATGTAAGCATATGCATATATCACTTTCTCGAAGGGGAGAAAGAAAAAAAAAACAATATGTGTATTATAATTGTGTGGAATCAGTTGGAATGTTCTCGATTACGTTGTTACGTACGTACGTGGTGTGTGAATCGTGCTTATAAATAGTATTTATTTTAAATCATGAACATAAATCACTGAGCGGTGATTTTACCTACAAAACAAGACCTCTATTGGCTATATTATGTATGCATATTATGTATGTTCATTTGCAATTCAGCACGAAAGAATATTAGGCAATTGCTTCATATTTAAAAGAAAGTTGTAAGAAGCAAGGAGTCACTACACGAAATTCACGAATATCAATGATTTTATTTCAACGTAAAATCATCATATATTTTTTGGCGTCTGTATATATGTATAATGTGCAGCTAAAATGGGGTATTCTGGAGGCATAGCATTTGAAATTGAATGATATAAAACGTCTGTCTTATATTTCAAGTTCTATGCCACGAAAATAAACACCCTAATATTTAATTTGGGTTGCTTGCAGCTTTAATATTATGTATTTTTGCTATTTTAAATGGTTTATCGAGAATACCGGTCGATTACATTTTTTACGTATTGATATACACGTGACCACTTTTATGCTATTAGCTATATTATTGAGTAGCAATATTTTAAGAATTGTACAAATTGGATGATTGATTCTGTGTCACTTTCCTGTGTATATAGTTAATAACTCATTATTATAATTCTTGCCAACGTGACATCGGTAGGATCTCCGCACTCATTTATTTATGTACTGGATATTGTTTTGGTAGTGCATACAATGATTACCTGGTACGTCGGACCTTATCAACTTTATGTAAATAGCGGAATTATTGAGAATGGTATGTAGTATGTAATCACATGTATTATTTCCATAGGCGAATTATCACAAAGTAGTGCGAAAATAAGCAACAGTCACATACTCCTATTCGTGAATTTCATATATAGATATTATATATTTTTCGTATCTATCATAATATTATATGCGAAAATGAAAGGCCGATATGTTGGTTGTGTTATGATTGCAGAGATTACAGAGAATAACGGCGACAACTAAATGAAGTAAACGAAACAAACCATTGGACGTGGAGGGGTTATTTTTAATACGTTGTAAATTTCGAGAGGTGGAGAACAATAAAACCCCGAAAACACAGAGAATCTAAAAGACATACACGTAATAAACATTGGAGACAAGTACGTAGTTGTGACAAAGAGACAAACATTGAGAACATTGCAAAAGGATATATAATTTATAAACTATGAAGTGTTATAGTAATTAATTGTGTATGTTATGTCATTGTACATACATAAT
This sequence comes from Myllaena sp. GC000078, assembly GCA_030264135.1. NCBI lineage: Eukaryota > Metazoa > Arthropoda > Insecta > Coleoptera > Staphylinidae > Myllaena > Myllaena sp. GC000078. The sequence goes on along the minus strand of JARJDR010011464.1, from coordinate 2,407 downwards.
CGAAATAAATCACAAGGAAACGTAAACAAATCGCAAGAAAGAAAGACAAAAAAAAAGCAGAAAATATTAACAAGTGTCGGTCCGTAGATGTATACATCGTCTTGTCGTTCATATGCGATTGGCGGCAAATTAGTTAATAATATTTATACATACATATAAAATATGATAACTAATAATTGCCTAAATAAGTATATTTGATCATTATCATAAAACAAGTAATGCCATCCGGTTATATATTGTATGTATGTACTTCGATAAGTTCACCATCATTTTTTCGATGATGCCAGCGGGTGGAACACGAACGATGTGCGAATAGCATTTATTATCATGTGGAAAAAGTCTGATTTTGTAATTTTGTTAATCTAATAATTTATTTATGTCGCAATACTCGATACCAGTCTGAACAATTAAATATTTTAAGTTATTCGCATCACATGGCATTTATTTTGGCACCTGTTTTGTTTTCTTCGTCTTTTTGCATTAAGTATAGTTCCTATTCATTTGTGGCCAATTTCTTCACACTTTGGTGTACTTTATTTGTTTGATTTATTCGCGAATGACGAGACAGTGTATGTATTAACATTTGTAAATTGCACTACATTAACATAAAAATATCATTCAAACATGCTGGTGTTTACTTATTTCTTTGATCTTTACAATTTATGGGAGGAATACTAGATACAATAGCGTAGTTTATATTATGTATGTACATTAAGGTTGTGATTTATATGCGATTGAAGGTTAAACAAACGCCGGAAACGCCGCCATTACGATGAAATGGAATAACGTTTTTTTCTTCTTCGGAGACATATTTACTAAAAAATCATGTAAAGATTTTCTCTATTTCGACCTAAGTCAGATAATCTTATGTTCTGCGAACCGCGACGTAGTCGTTAAGAGAGTCGAGCGATGAGATTAATTATGTACTTGTATCATTTAATCATTTGGGATCCAAACAGTTACAAATGCGACGTTCATCTTCGGTAAGAAGATGATCGGAGGCAGGGCCGCCGCGTGGGTAAGAGGCGCCTTTGTGCCAGATTATTTTCAGCGCCTTTCCTTGAACTGAAGCGCCCTTCCAGTATCTCTCAGAGGAGCCTGCCGGCGCCTTTTTCACTCGGCGCCCTTGTGCGGGGCACAATATGAACAATCGTACGCGGCGGCCCTGATCGGAGGTCACTTACAATTAGATTTTTGCGGAAATGGTGCATCTTGCCGGTTCAAATTCACGACATTCTGGCTGGGAAAAGTTGCATTTTTCGTTCCGTATGTGATGATCGATAAACATAAATATGAAGTGTAACGGTTTGCATGTTTGTTAATAACGAAATAATCAGATCGGTTAGATTCAATCTTTCTCGACATTATCGTAAAATTTATACATCTTGCTTATACAATGTACTTGGAGAATTATTAATACAATGCAGTGTAAAGCATTGTGTAAAAATCTAGCGTCTAGTGCATCAGCACAGTTACCATCGTTACCATTCTTCACAAATGTGCGCTGGGGCTCCGCCTTCATTGAAGAATGGGAAGCTGAGTCGGAGAAAGGTGTCCACCGTCCACTTACAAATCGACGTTCTACTGATATAAACGTTGTAATAAAGATGCATGAAAGTTAGTAATAACGGAAAGGAGCATACGCAGCGATATCTGTTGGGAGAAAGGTAGTATAGGAATGCAATGGCGGCAATGTCCGGCACGCGCTGCTTATTGTTAGCATGACGTCCGGTTCCCGGAGCGCCCGGAGCGCAGGCGGAAAGGTTCACAATGAAACAATGCGTGAGAATATTCGTCACTTCAGAATTTCATATCGATGATAATGCTCATCAATGTTCAAATTAGGTAAATGAGAATTAAACTAAACCTAAAGCACAACCGCACGTGCACCGCTGCTACAGTTTTGCCTCCTTTGTATTCGGTTTGTCTTGACTTCCTTCACACCACATGTAGTCGTAATTAGTTACTTAATTCCATTATACATTTTTTTAATGTAATTCCATTCTAGCGTCGTCAAATGAGTCAAAGTTTTTGTATTGAAGTACAGTAAAACTTCATTATAACGTTTTCGTGGGGACCGGGAAAAAATGAACGTTATTCCGACAAACGTTATAACCAACTATGTATACTACAATACGCTAATACGACCGCTACATTGCAGCACATCGTTTTGACTTAACGAAATTTCAAGAATCGGTTCATTATGTACTTAGTGGAGCACAATAAAATCAACCAGGTAAAATTAGATGAGATCAGACCTTCTCCGTAAACCTGAAATTATCAATCCATATAAGCGATTTCAGGTATATGTAATTTCGGTTCCATGAAAGTTGCGCACATGAAAGAAAAGCATAGGAAAAATGCGCACAAAATTAAACGCACAGGAAAAATGCCCATACGGAAAGTT
>JARJDR010011456.1:0-15900 GCA_030264135.1 Myllaena sp. GC000078 | reverse complement strand
GTTTGCGCGCAGTGAACGGCTGCGCCGCGAACGCCAGCCTTAGCCCGTTTCGTTTCAAATCGCCTGCTCCTTCGAGGAGCGACCACGCCACGAAATTAATTTTTGCCTGCATTAATTTATAACTCGGTCCGCCAAACCCAGGATAAAGCTTATTATTTAAAATTTAATTTAAATCTAAAGTTTGCTATTGCATTAGTCAAAATGGGAACGAATAATGGACTATTTGTTCTGTTCACGATTGCGCTGCTCGCAATCGGTCAGTTGGACGCTGTGCGTGTTGGAGGCAAAAAGAAAGGTCAGTTGCATTTAAATCTTCTTTCTAACCTATTCAAATTTTATTTAATTAATTTAAAAATGTAATAAATACAATAAATTTACCTACATTTTAAAGAATCGTTTTGAATTATTTTCGAAACCGATTTAATACTACTTTCTGCACAATGATTCCATTAAAAACACTCTATACTACTAAATGGTTAATTGAATGATCATTAATCTTAGTCAAACATCTGCTATTGATAGGCATTGATAGCCATAAAAATTTATTAGTAGACAAACAGGATTTTATACTAGTAAAATTAATTCAATTATTTAATTTAATTAAATAAACTTTGTCCTAAGTTAATTACTTACACAAATCTTTTTGTTTCGAATATTTTTGAGAGAAAAATAAAATTATCAGCATACCACAAAGTCGGACGTAAACTTATCTAGGTTACCGAGTTACACAATCGGACAATCTATGCTCTTGTTCATCTCGCATTCGCTTCTTCGCTGCCTATACTAAGAAGAACTGATAAGTAGTCTCATCTTTGTGGCAACCGATCTTTTATCTGAATCCAATCATTTGCCTAATCCGCCATTGGCTGGCTTCATGTCTTAATGAACGTCGAAGATGCGCTCCGCGCCTTCATCGCATCGGCGTCGCCGCCGTTAATTTGTAGCAACCGACCGACAGCGGCTGCGCTCGTGGTCGTAAAACTGAAACTAAGTCACTCAGCCAGCCAACGGATCGCACGTGAACGGTTCTCTTCGCGTCTGCCGCTTAATGGCGCTCTCGTGGCAATCGTGACATATTATTATAACGGAACAAGATTCGCGCTTGCCCGGCTCGTCGTGTAATATTACGTGCGGTATTATGACATGACGGCGTCTACGTGCTGCATTTTCATTCAGTTTTCACTGTTTTAATGTAGGTTTTAACTGAATATTTACTATGGCAGATATTATGACATATACGTCGTAATCGTCTTTGTATAAATGACTAATTTTGTATGCAGCATTGCGACAATGATCAAAAAACAAATGCGTCGAACGTTGGCGGTTTCAAAGTGTAAAAGGTAGGAAATTGATAGGTATATAAACGACACGTTATGCATACGAAACTCTTTGAAAGAAATTTTAGAAAATCTTTGAAATTCATTATTCGCCATCAAATAGGGCGATAATTGAGCAACGAATAAAAAACGACGATGTTAAGTGCGGATTTTACGTGTTTCCTTGAGCGTAAAATTTGTGTGAATCACACCTACATAAAAAAGTTTCTCGAAATCAACGATGTCACAAAGCTGGTGTGCGTGTGATGCGATGAAAGTTCAAATTACACGTCTTGTTTCTGGATTTTACACTACCTGGACAAAATTATTTGTCATTACATGTATACTAAAGCGAAGACCAAAACGCTTCCCATAAAATTCTCTCTTTTTTTTGCCCAATCATTATTATATTTTGAGATCTCTCAATTCTTTCAAATCATTACATTTCAAGCGATTCAGCACGAGTAATGATTACGATTGAGTAACGAGAATTTGGAAATAGTTTTGCATTTAAATGAGATTTTAAATAGTTTAGATATTTTTCGTGGTAATTATAAGTTGTAATTGAAACTGCAACAATAAAAGCGAACGTGAAAGATACACATACACTCAAGGACCTTGATACGAATAGAAAAATATGTAGACGCTACTCACACCTCGATTTCGTTCACATTTTACTTTCAGTCGGCATGCGAGATTTTAATTTGCTTTTTGTTTCTTCCACGCAAATATAATAATCATGTGCGCTCGCTCACAGACATTTTGCAGCACTAATGTATGTGCCCCCAGATCATAGATAGATCTAAACTGAATTTCGTATTTAGCAAAGCATATACTTATTTAGACACGATTGTTATACGTGCCAAAGAGATTCCAGTGCGTTTCCTAATATTCTCTTTAACTTTGACACACTTAAAAATGCACCGACACCTCCTAACATTATATTTCGCATTTGAATCTCGAAATTCACACCTTCCATTCGCGCGCATGGAATAGAATAATAAAATGAATGTGCAACGGTCGCAAAAGCACCTGCTTGTTCGTGCGCGCCCGAAAGTGCGAGAGACAATCTCATCTGCATTCGCAGAGATGGTTAATTATTACTTTGGCGATTCGCGCCATTCGCGTGTTCTAATAGTGCCGAAAAATTGTGTATGTACGCAACAATGCGATTCACGAATTTCTTCACCACTCTCGACATTCATCATTATTGTTTAATGCATTGTTTAATTTTTACAAAGCGAGCAATCGTCAGTTCGATGCGAAAACATGATTCGCCTGTAACCGCGCACAACGTGCAAACACAATCCGCCGGCGCCGCGGCGTCGATTTGCAATTGCGAAAATTAGATGATGAGGCGTTGAATGCGGTTGTCGAAATTTCACACATGATTTGTAGCGTGCGAGATACCAACGAGGGCGAAACCATGAAAGATTAATTTGATTTATCGATGCATAATTGGCTGTTTTGTTTACATTGCAAATGCTGCATTTGTATGCTGAAGCAATGGTGAAGGAAGATGTTATACGTGTTTCATTGATGTGTCGTGAACGAGAGGTATTGAATTCAATCGTACGGTTTGTGAAATGTGAAATTTATACATGTATGCATTGTATGAAGCGGAATACTTTATGTAAATTAACTGATGCGCAGCGTACATGTTTCGCAAACTGACGCCAACATCGATTAAGAGATCATTATCTGTGACTAATGTTCGATATCAATAATCACCAATATTGTGAAATAAAATTACAACAAAATTTAAAGAAAAGGATATTTTTCGCACAATATTCATTATATAACTGATATAAACTTCAACTTACAATTAGATGAAGTCTATTTACTTACAATACATTGGCATTTGGATTATTCATGACAAATGTAATTGTAATGTCGACAAAATGTTAAATATTGATTCGTGCGTTGTGCAATGCGAAAATGTTCCTTGAACTATTTGCAAAGTGAATTATACGAGTAATTACTATAAATTTTTTTTTATAAGAAAATTATTGTTCTACGTTCATTAACAACAATGACTAATATTGCAGTCGGTGATTATAAATTAATTGAAGCTATCGAATTTGTTTTACTGACATTCATATCCGTAATTGTCGCAGCTATAAATCATTAAGTTCTCCATAAATCCATCGCAGAGAAAAAGGAAATGAAAGTGTACAAATACAAACATATTTGCGCATAAAATGTTTGCCATCTCGCGATTACTATCGATCCTATAAATCTATCGCAAGAACGGCGGCTGCTTGGATAGTCGTCAATATCGATCAATGTGTGATTCATACGAATGTCCGCGATAACATCTCAAACACAATTCTTTTCACTTGTTGATTCTAATAGTCAAATACACAAGGCAATCATTTCTATGCCTACCTGTGCGTTTCACACTTGGTCCGCCTATGCATTGGCATTCACTTTACCATTTCATATTTTATTATAATGAATAGATTAGTGTAAACTAAAAGACATATTCAATCATGCCATCGCAAATATTTAAAGTTGGAAAAACTGTCATAGAGATAAATCTAAACCATGATGTGTTGATTATATACAATTTATCAATTATGCACGGATTGGCACAGTTGGCGGTTAGACGAACATTTGAGGTATGTCGCCCGTCGCATTCACTCAGGCCGGCAGGCAGCCATTAAAAAATCAGCCGCCTGCCATTTGAATAATCTGATAAAATAATAATCAAGCGAGTAAACCGTAAATGTGGAGGTATGTATAAATTTATGATAAACTTCGATAGTGACATATACGGCAGGTACAATGGAGAGTGGCAACAGAGACACCACGTGTTTGTAAAGAGTTGCAGTTGAAATATGTACATATTAAGTGTAACGGACAAATTCGTACGATAGCAAGACACACTCGCGCATATGCGCATAAAAACGCAAGTAAAGAGAAAGTAAAACTGATTTTATAATAAATAAGTAGCGTTAATCGTAGCGCTAATAAAACACGTCGCGACCGCACACGCACGTATCTATTTGAAGCAAACGTCGATAATAAGCATGTATACGCTCAAAGTTGGTCTTCACATATGTATTAAAACATGTTAATACATGCATAAATAAATTAATAAGAATAACATGCTATTTAATTACAGAGCGAAATATCTAATTAAATGCATGAAACGATCGCATACGTAGACAGTAATTAAATCGAAGTTTCTGATTGATTATTTCGCAGCTTGACAAACAATTCAACCATCGATTTTCTTGGTGGTTCAGAGGTACATCCTGAACACAATATTTAATTAATGACAACCATCATCATCATCACAATATCATTATCTTGTTAATACTGCGCACGGAACCGGCAATGTCGGAAGCCATATAATTTAAACTTTCCAATTATGTTTTGCGCTTTGCGACACGTGTATTCATTTCGGCAAATAATATGCGTGCGTTTTCTAACAGCACCACAAAAACTTATATAACATACGCGCCTAGCATTTGGTTAATTACTGCTTGTTTTTGTCACTCTCAGTTTTAGTCATTGTTCACGTATGCAACGAGAAAGCCTGTATTATGCTGTATCTTGTCCTTGTTGTTGTTTGCCTATTATAATGAAGTCGTCAGCACACATACGTATTTGCGTCGATCACGCGGCGCATCAATTGATGAGATGAAAGCACATTAATTGGCCATCCATCCCGTGCCGGATTGCTTCAGTTTGCGCGCTCATCCATTGCTTCATCTCGCGATGTGGCTCTTCCTGAATTCGTAATTAGCTACCGGCGATTGATCGCGATTGTTCGTTTTCATGGAAGCGATAAACGAACGCATTCCAGCGATTTGTTCTTATTTACGTTTCACTGAATCTTTAGTTTTAATCTCAGCCATAATTAAGAGAATTATTGCACTCTTATATAACATACCATACGCTACTTGCACACTAGTTAGTGTGATTATGTTTTATGTCTATGCAGATTTAACGGTGCAACTATTTAATTGTGCACTCGCGGTAAGCATAACTCTAGTCAACTTTTACTTAATTTTAATTAAGATTATGCATGTTACACATCATATTCATTGCCCCCAATTATACGAGAAACGAAAGCAGATCGGCACCGGCGACGAAATGCGAACAAGTGCAATTTACTGCACACATATATGCGTTAAGAAATCGTTAGTTTTGTGTCAAATGATCTACGCCTTTACGGGCATGCACTAATGCGGCTAAACTTTATCTTGGCATTTCTATAGAATTTTTGATGCAGCTGATACTGCAGTTCACGTGAGTAAACTAATTTCCTATATTCCTTGAAAGGAAATTCATCTCATTCGCCAATCGTTAACCCGAAATTTACGACAAACTTGTTAGCTTGATCGCTGTATGAGGCAAGAATCTCATCGAGTAATTGAAAATCGGATTAAATCAAAAAGTAACATCTTCCCAGTGGAAATGCGGCGCAAAAAGAAAGTTCAATGTTATGCGACGCACAACGCGTTTGATAAGAGACCAAAGTGCATTACAAGAGTAAATGTTCGATTACAGAAGACAAGATAAGGTGGAAACGTGGCGCAAGACGACGTTAAATTGCGTCCGATACGTAGGAAGAACCAGTTAACAAACTGAGAAGAGAGGATTTCCGGATGAACTACATTCCTTGTTGCACTCTTCATTTTCACTTTTAATCTGACCAAAGCTAGACGCAGCCCATTTCAATTTTACCAACGACGTACGTTGGTTGCTTAAGATAGCTATCGGATAATTACAATAATTTCAATATTATTATTTTAAACGCGCAGTTATGTCAATTGCATAATGTAATAATTCAATTACGGTGCGTTTAATGCATTCAACAGCATTCGTTTACGTTCGAAAGTACGCGGTGACCGATATCTAATTTAATATTTTAATTTGAAAGTGAGTGCGAATTGTTCTCAAACGTTGAACTTATTTGACATACCTATACCGATATAAGTACATACTATTCGCAGGATTGTGAGCGTATGAAATGTATAGTGGAAATGCAATTTGCTGCGACGCCACGCCGCGCTGTGCAGAGATTGCAAATGCCATACCTATTCGTATAGTGATTCGCATGTTCGATGCTGAACACTATGGCATGTATCGCGCTGTGATTTTCAAATCGGTTCGAAACAATGTGGCCTTTTAATTTTGCACTATTTTGTGTCTGCGGGTGAACTATATTTAATCTAAGCTAACTTAATACAAACGTATATGTTTGAATTTGTATAATAATACCAAAGTAATTAATTACACAGACCCTGATCATTGAAAACAATCGATGAGTTTGGTAAACAAACGCTACAATAGCATCCAAAATAATCCACACTTGTTATGTAGAATGTAATTATAAAATGCAAGAAAATCCTTGATAAATTTGATATTGACGCAACGCTTAACAGTGTGTTAATTCAAGTGCTTATTAAACATTTTATTCTAATCACTATCGACCATAGAAAATCGCCGGTGCTACTCAATAAAAGTTTACATGCATATTAAACCAATTGCATTGATAATGTAAAAAGTACGATCGATGTCCATGAGCCTATCTATCAATTGCAATCAGTGCGTACTCGACGCAGCTGCAGCACTTAATGTAAAGTGCGTAGAAACAAATTACAAATATTTAATACAATCCACATTGAAACAAAATACATGATAAGATTTTAAATTTCAATTAAAATATTGAATGAACCAATCATGCGCTTTCAACGTTTGTGAATAAGTAGCAGAATATTATATTAAAATTTTTAATTTGATTTAAGCCTCATTCAAACAAGTATGCGTGCATATTTACATAAAATGCCTGCAGTATGGCCGTAGGTAAAATTTCCATTTCTAAATAACTTGAATAACTTGAATTAAATTTTTAATTTTAATATTTGATTTTATTACCGACACGCGTTTGCTAAGCGGTCGATTCGGCGTCGACTAATTAATAAACGAAACTTTGCTATGGTTTCCTTTCCTGCTTAATAGTTAAACGCTTTGCTTGCCATATCTTCGTCATTCCATCAAACGTCGCAAATAGCGAATCGCTCTGAAACTAGGTTACTCGAATTTACAATTGTAATACGGTCGCTAGTCGACTAGCTGTTTGAGCTGACCAAAACGGAAACACAACAAGTTTTGGTGTTTCATTAATTAATCATTCAATTCATTACGACGTTCATCAACAACCGTATCAACGGCCCTATTAAAAGTCACCTAGTTACCGACCAGGCCGATTGCTACCAGAAACCACATTTACGCACGCATTATATTTCGCCGTCTAATCGACTACTCTCACTGTGCAAAAAAATTAACTTTTAACGTCATCAGGTTAACTTTCATTTATTCGCTCATGTTGGAGACATAAATTAAATGCTATATGTACAGCTTGTAAGTAATTAATTTGGTGGATTGCAATTGTATTCCAGAGTCAGTTTGCTAAAAAAAATCAAGTCCACACTTTTGTAATGTGAGAAAATTCTTGAACGACAACAAAGTGGAGAAAACCGAGATTGTGCAATATGCTTTACGTTGACCCATAGATCGCATGAGATCTATTATTCTCTCCATAACTTCATTCAGGTCGTAGGCCTGTGGAGCGAATTTAATATAATCTTTTAATAAACCAAAGGATTAGACCCACCGTGCGTGCACCATGTGAGCTGTAAAGTGATTTTCTTATTACAGTTATTTACGATATCAAATAGCTGCAGTGATGCTGAAAATTATTGCTAATTAAATTTGCCAAAAACGGTTTATCTCTCTAACTGGATCGCTGGCACTTAAATATTGCTCTCCGAAGCGGAGACGGAAAGTGATTTAAGCATTTCGACATTCAGGCCGCGCGCAACCGTTCACTTTGTAATTTGTATATAATTGAATGAAAGTGATCACTGATCAGCGTGCGTGGAACTATTATTGATATTGTCGTAAAGTTCCATTGATTGCATTGATCGCTAACGGAAATTAATCCAGAATATATTTCGCAAGGAAAATCAAGGCAATTATAATACATAAGACTAGAAGACAAAAAACTATAAGTAATTATATTTCTTTCGAATCATATAAAAAAACATTAGATGTCTTTCTAATTGATAACTCAATAGAAGAATAATAACGTGCTAACTTCTTTGACTTCCGCAAGAAAAACGCTCATCATATTTCAACAAATAAACACGTAAATTGCGAGAACGCGCCGCAAAGGATCTCTTGCGAGCGCATCGGTGCGTGGCAGGCGCGCTCGCGAGCGATTAGACAATATGCGTCTTGTCGGGGGAGACGACGACGCTCGTCGATTGCTGGGCAATTGTTGCCGTCACACTTCGTCGATGATATTGTTTGCGCACATTTTCTCCGTCGGCGTTGCCACATTCTTTCTTTCATTTGGCGGCATTCTACATATCAAGTGTAGCCACCTAGATTTGTTTTCTAAACGAATTTAACAATTTCCTTATAAAAAGCTGCTATTGATAATGTGTTTAACTAGAATTGCCGCTGTAGGCGGATTGGATCGAAATATTTGATTCGCATGCAAGAAAGGCAGGCGTCTTCGGGCGCAATTAAACAAACAATATGTTGTAAATTGCTAGAAATATTGCTACTGGCGTGCATATGCGTGTTGAAAACAATAGGAAATGTTCTTTCCTACACACGCCAGGTGTTAAAAATCAATGTTCGAGAATATGGAGCAAAGCCACGAAATACCGCAACAACGCGTACGCAATGGGAGATTCGAACGCTATTGACAAACATTACGACACGCATGTGCATGTGATTATAATATCGCCTACCGGTCGTGGTCGATGTAATTGTGCATTGCCACATGTTTGCAATTAGTGTAGTTTAGAATTGTTGTAAAATTTTTAAGTAATCCATCGTCACTAGAATTTTCATTTTTTTTTCATATTAATTAAGATGTTTAAATATTTACGTAATTTATTCTTATATATTCTTAACGCAAAAACAGTTTCTGCTACATTAGCTTTGGTTACTTGTAATTCCGTTATTTCTGCAAATGCCATTTGTTTTCATCTACTTTACTACAAGTACTTTTCACGAGGCTTAGTAGTAGGTATATGCATTCGAATTCGTTGCACACAACAATTATACCAAGGTTGGACTACTACAACGGCAAAGCGAGTGAATATAGATAAATGATATTATAATTTATTAGAGCAAGTCCGGCTGTAACTCAAAATTCATTCAACTCGACTATCCTATTCAGGCAGTCATCATAAATATGCATTTTACACTCCACGGAAAATGCTCTTGCTCATGTATTCACCTTTCTGATGAACATTAAAGTAAAATTTCTACAAGAAAAAAGGAATTAATAATATATTATTACTTTCTTTACTTATATTAAACACAATTTATTGTATATTAAATTACTATTGGCAATATAATTAAATAAGATTAATTTATATTTGTTCCACAGTATAATTTGATAATTTTTTTTCGCTTGTTTCAGGTATGTTCAGTTTTGGCCAAATGCTGTCTCGAGTCAGATCAGATTGAAGACGAAAAGTAAAATTTTAAAACCGTAAGAACGATGTAAATACAAATAAATTGCTTCATCTGCGAGCTTCGTTTCATTCATCATCGCGCTCTTACCGCGGCATACATTGACTGTAATTTGTCCATATGCTGCATGCTTGCTGATAAATTCGTACTCACTTACATCCCATAATTATAGTCATCCGCGTGCAATGAGCTTGTGCGCATCGAACATTTCGCTCATTTCTGCGAGTCGCCTCAATTGCGCGTATCAAGCTGGCATAAATCCTCTTCGTGCGGATGTAGACAGCATGTTGCGCAGAGATTGTCGACTTTGAACTTCGCACGCAACATCTTCTTGCGTGCCTGCTATGTAGGCGTATAATGCGAATGCGTATTATGAATTTATGCGGATTTTTGATGAGGTAAAGAGGTCGTTAAGTAGATAATTTAATTGTAAGCTTAATTTAAAACTTAATAGTGACATTAATATGGAATTATTTTTGTACTTGTTTAAAACAAATGCTTCGAAATGTAAGTATTCTAAATCGAGAAGATTTTATGACCATTTTCACTCTTCGTTTGGTATTGATAAAGCTATAAACGAATTCTTCTTGGTGTGTATCAAAAGCTACTTTGAAGTAAGTTATTAGCACTATCCCAAGAACAATATACATATAATATGCAATATCATAACTATAAACGGTCGTGTTTTTACCTTTTTGAACAAAAGCGTTTTTACAACATCATATACGTGCCTCTAATACGGACAAAAGTTTACAAACGTAGGAAATAAAAAGTAATAATCAACATCATCTGCGTATATGGTCAAGTTCACGATCGTCCAGCATACGGTAACTGGACAGCTGCAGCAATAAAAAATGCCAACAAATATTCGAAATGTCAGAAGTCAATGAAATCTTGCACGCGAGTTTACAACACTCTCAACACTCAAGTGTCATGATCACATAAGCAGGTGCTTACTATGTATCATTGACATTTAAATTTTTGCCAACGGTAGCTTCAAAAGCCGCAGAGGTAACACAGCAACCGAATTGTATCCAAATTTATATGCATATCACACCATTTACATAATGCCACAGCCATTGACATTGAAACCAACACATCACACAGCTGCTGAATACATCCATAAAAAATAAACTATTCAAGAAACATGTGTTAGATGAAATCTCAAAGCGTTATTTCTTTCTCTCTAAAATTTATGTTAATGCCAATGCAAAACAATGTAGAAAAAGTTCAAGTACAATGTATAACGATTAGTGTAAAAATTACTATGTGATGGGTGATAGGTTCTTTCTTTTAATGGTGAAAGAAAACACAATTTGCATGTGGCGCGTAACTAGCTGCAATGTGCAACGTTGAATGGACAAATAGCGCCAAGTGGAACTTGAAAAGAAAAAGAAAAATGCGAGAAAGTACTCAATGTTGTTGCACTGCTCCATATTCACTTTCGATTTGTTTGCAATAAAATGCAGCACACATCAAGGCGCATTTTATACATTTAGCGATTTTGAAAAGCAAATTTCATTCTACTTCGATTGACATTAAAAACATTTCAATCCATTTGCATTTGCTTGCAAATCGCCAGAAATTATATGCATGACCTTTATTAACCGCAATCACGTAATTTACATCACCTATGCACGATTTGCGAATAAATAAAGTCGGAAAGAAGAAAAGGTAGGGCGTTGTCGGCGAGCGATATTTAGAAAATTATCAATTGCAATAAGAAAGCGCAAACTGTGCACCGCGCCGTTGTGATTAGAATTAAGTGCGTTTGCTGGTGGGTGGTGGACTTTCCTACTACAATTTATCTTCACGCTTGAATTGCATAAATTTAACTTTAAGATTGCATTATAAACTCTAAGAAATATAAGTGCATAGCGATTGGGAATTTTATCGATACGATCGCGTTGAAAATAATGTTAAATATGTATGTACTTCTCTTCGCGAGCAAAGAAAGCAAAAATTTCTTCAGATTCAAATAGACCGCCGTCCGATTAAACCGCGAGCGCAATTAAATATCCACTGTATATTGCGGAGGAAATGCATTTGTTTCTGGTCGATTGCGCATGCAAAACACCTTAACCACATCGCAAACGTTTCCTATCTCATTGATGCACTTTTGTTGGACTTTTATCACTTCTCACTTTCCTTGACTGTTACAAATGCAGACAGATGCATCACTCGTTAACTGAAATAGGATCCTCCGAAACTTTTATTGATATTTTTATAACCATTCCATTCAAGCGGAATCCATTAGATGTGGAAGCGGACTTAATGAACTGGCGCAATGCTCTGCAATTATACTTTGCATCCTACCTTTACCTTTCTTTTTAGGCTTGTTTAAAACGACGTGAGCGTAGTTAAAATTTACCACTCTTCAATAGAGTATGTATGCAAATTGAAGTGAAATGCCAATTCGTTCAGCTGCAAATCGATTAAAGTTTTAGGCGTCCACGCTTAAACACTTCCTGTCTGACATCGACCTGATCAATTTCGACCATTCGCTCTCATTTGATAAATACGAGAACAAGCAACGTTTGCGCTAGAAAAAATTCAGACTTGCTGTTGCGCAATGGCTGCATATTGAGTTGTCTCGAATGACATAATTCGGATGATGAAAGACGTTTTTATAGCTGCCGGTGCCGTAGGATGTGGATAGACGCCTATTGAAGTGTTGAGCGTGATTTATTTCGGCGGTTTCGAATCATATAAAGTTTTACATAATGCAAGTGATCTCAGAGTAGTCAGAATAGTAAACCTAAACCAGATTTAAGTGCGAATGTTGTAGGAAGTAATCGCAATTCCTTTCCAAGTAATTACCAATTTTAGTTTTAGTTTTAATTGCTTTACTTAATTTCCCTATAATAATATCACATAACTAGCTCCTTTAGCGTTACCCAGGGTACACCACGTGGAGGTGAGCTAGATGGTACCCCACTATCAACATAGATCGAGCCGCAGAAAATTCATGACGTGCTGGAATCCTAGTTTGCAATGAAAACTACAACGAAATTTTTAGATTGAATCCGAATTCAATGCATTTGCAGCTCGTATAAATGAGGCACGCAAATAATTTACATAAATGCATACAATGAGGTAGATTCACCTTCATTTCAATAGAAATTAGAAAAGCAAGTGTCGGTTTTACGTTTTACATAGCAACATTACTTAAATATCCGCTAATTACGTTTTGATTATACATGTGTCTTCTGTAAATCCTATATGCATCGTGTAAAGTCATTTGGTTTTACTATTTGTGCCAAACAAAAGAGAATCTGAGGGGAAACGCAAACTCATTGGCGTATGCAACGTATTGAATACAAAAATCAGTTTCAATTGAAGAAATTAGCATTGTTTTAAAAAAGATTTATGTATGTAAACAGTGTTAATGAATGTGAATTAAAGGGTTGTTAATCCTTTGCTCATAATGTTAATTGTCCTTAATTTTCTGACAAACTACCAACCTACATTTTCTTAACACTTTCTTCATCATCATTGCTCAAATTAAAAGCTGACATATATTGCCTTTTATTGAAAACGAATATGAAGTGTAACTTTGTATCGCAAATTAGAATGCACTAAATTTCAACCTGCGTCCGCTCACATACAATGAGCGCACATATTATGTGAATGACATATTATGAAAATAAAGCGAAAAGGTTACACCTCTCTGTAAATGGCGATGGGTGGTTTAAAATGATCACCATATACGAGAGTACACTGTTTCAAATTGCCAGTTTGTCGAATCGCACAATAACGCATGACGCGCCGCGGTGAATGGTTTTGACAAGCCTATCTCTCGCGGCGCCAAAAACTCTACTTTATTGATTCGAAAATACCCGTTTACACTCGCGTAGGCATAGCTTGTAAATGGATAATGAGTCGGATTTTTGATTCAGCAACTGCAACAACATTGAATTACTTGGGTGCATATCGCAATTCAATAGACATTGATAGAGTACATATGCTTCGCGCTAGTTATGTGTTCACTGCAATCGTTGGGGCTACATAACGCAATCTCGCATCTAATTAATTAATTAACGCGATAAATCATGAACACCACAGCTATACACACATAGGCGGTAATAATGAGCAACAATAGTAACAATGCGCATACGGATTCGCACCAGGCCCGATGATGATGATCAATGCGCGCTCAACTAATGAAATTATCAAGTCAATAAGTAGGAACGAGGTGGAAAGAAGAAAAAAAACCAAGTTATAATCACGCCACTAATTGATTACGCAAAATCGCCGGTGCAATTGGGCAAGAACGCAAAGGCGCACGCAAATCAATAATGCTACATTAGCATCAAACATATATAACTTCAGCAAAACATAAAAGTGAATATGAAATGCTAAAAACATTATTGAATATTCATTGTAGGTAAGTAATTGAAAGTGATTTCAATTATATCAGTTAGGTCAGTCGAAAATTATATACATGTGCAAGTTATAACGAAATGTGTAACAGCGTTCGTTCGTTCGTTCGTTCGTTCGTTTGCAAAAAGAGTCACAGTGGCAGTGATTTACGCATTCGTGTATGAAATGATCAGGTAGACACGTGTAATTTGTATATATTTGTACGTGCATATAGGCTGGAACGTTATGTAAACTTCTTACGCATATTATATCTACGCATAAATCGCATGATTTCTAAAACGGGGCATATGTATACGAGTACGCAAATAAATCGAGCGTATTTGCGTTCGTCGCGTCGCTACACAATAAGATCTAGAGCTCTATAAATGTATTAAGAATAAATCCGTGTTTGATTTGCCGCTTCAGATTGTATTCTTATGTAGGTGCGCACCCACTTCATTCATCGTTACGTGATTATCATATCAGGGTTTTTGTCATCTAGCTTTCGAATAATCATACGATTTCCCCAGATGTACGGAAATGGTGATAAGAACAAGTTTTTCCTCAAACACGACAAAAAATGCAAATCACGATTATGTGACTATTAATTATGTTTTTGTTCAGTCCTCATTTCCCTATTTCCCAAACACATTTATATAATTTTTTATGTAAGCCTAAATTAATAATAATTTATTAATGAGCAATAACTATATTTCTTAAGAGGCAATAAAATTCCAAACTACTCGTTCAATACTTGAATTTCATTAGTTTACAACGTGCGAATGATTATAACATAAACCATAAATCTATATTGAAAATCATAAACGTACAAGAAAGAAGATTCGTAATACTCATACAGCATTTAAGTACCGCTTACATTACTCGGATGCATTTCAGTTGCACGTCGACACGATTGCGAATAATGCATAAAATCGATCTACCCAACTAGCACCGAGGAATTTCAATTAACTGTGGCGGCGAGTGGGTACTTAAATCTATTCCTTATACCATAAGCACTAAGCGATCGGCGCACGGACATAATTGATCCGTGCGCCTGCTAGAGATAAATGTACATTAGAATTACTACAATTCGATGCGGAGCCGGACAAACCGTTCGAGATTCTAGTGCAGTGTGTTACTGTGCAATGCGTACTCGTACAGTATTGCAAACACTGGTGGACTGATATTAATGAATACGAGTACAATTTCTCAGCGTTGGCCGTTTGGGCCGCACTCGAAAACACTCGTTAACAGCAGCGCCGTCGCAAAACAAACAACGCATTAAACTCGAATCCCACATAAATGATGCGATTCTATTGCAATCAAGCGACTTTATATTGGATTAAAAACCTTACATCACCTGCGCAGCGGCAAAGGCGGGAAAGGCGACGATGGCTAAAGGTTTGCATGCTGTAATCCGAGATTGATATATTACCGAGTAATTGATCTAGAAATTGACAGCATAGATATAGGTTCGTTTGCGGAGGTGTTACGAAATGCGTAATTTAGATTCGCCGGCCGCAGATGCCATTAGATGGTGGGCAAAACATGATTTTAGCACATTCCTTGCTGCAACATGCAAATGATGCACTACCACGAATACAATAAATCATCAAGTTGATGCATTCCGATGCAAATTTTTCTCCGATGTCGAAATTGAAATGAAATTTGTTTGGGTTGTGGAAAACCGCATGCAATCAACGAGAAAATT
>JARJDR010011435.1:0-10788 GCA_030264135.1 Myllaena sp. GC000078 | reverse complement strand
GATGTTCTTGTCTCAGATGCGAATAGTAATAGCTTACCTGTGAACTTGAATCAAAGGCTGGATGGTACCATTGAGGCAACTTACACCCCAAATAGCAGTGGGAAGCATATGGTGCAGGTGAACTACGGGGGTGTTGCTACTAAGCAGTCGCCGCATCGGGTTCACATTGGTGAGCCCTCCAATCAGAACAATGTGAGAGTGTTTGGACCTGGAATTGAGGATGGTATCAAAGCAAAAACACCTACTTATTTCAATATTGATACCAGGTATGTGTTTAATAATTACACCCATTCCAAAAAATAATGTTTGTCTCTGCAGAGATGCTGGTGATGGCAAAGTGGATATTGTCCTGCGGAACGAAGACACCAAACAGGTGATCCCTGTAGAAGTCACTGATAACGAAGACGGAACCTACACCGTAGACTACATGCCACCTCAAGGCGGTTTACACACCATGACTCTGAACTATGGTGGTCTCAAGGTGCCGTCCACCCCCGTGAAATTCCGTATCAACCCCGCCGGTGTGGATGTGACCAAGATCAAAGTCGACGGCCTCGAACCGAGTAAGTTGAACCTCTTCAACCGCGTCTAGATACACTTTCCCGCGTCCATGGTTTCTCTCTCTGTGTTTCTGTCCCTCGGGTTGTCTGTGTGTTATCTCTTCTTCACGAGCAGTTTTCACCCTCGTGCTCTAGCGGCGCCCGTAAACAGTCTACAACAATTTAGGGTGATCACACAGGACGCCGGCAAAGCAGAGTTTGCCATCTCCATAACGACGCCGTCGGGCAGCAAAGTGCGGGCGCACGTAATACCCACGCACGAGGGCTACCTGGTGAATTTCACGCCCACGCAGCTGGGCGAATACCTGCTGGGTATCTCATTTGGCGGCGAGCCCATCTCACAAAAACCCTATCGCATCACCTGCTTGACGGGCAGCGATCCGAATAAGGTGAAGGCCTCCGGACCCGGTCTGCATCGGGGGATCGTGCACAAACCCGCCGAATTTATGATTGACACACGCGGTGCGGGTCAGGGTGGACTTGGCGTCACCGTCGAGGGGCCCTGTGAGGCGGCCATCAATTGCCGTGATAATGGCGATGGCACCTGTTCGGTGGCGTATCTGCCAACTGAAATTGGCGACTATGGCATCAACATCACTTTTAATGACATGCATATCCCTGGCAGCCCATTTCTGGCGATTATCGTGCCGGATATTGATATCAATCGCATCCGGGTGTCCGGTTTCGGCGTGCAGCTGCACGGTAATCATCTTGGTGTGGTTTTCCGTTTGCCTAATAACCCTTGTATTTTTGTTGTGTTGTAAACTAAATGCATTCATAGTTATTGTCATCCAATCAAAATGCCTCGTCCTTACTATGTTGTTAAAACAAGATTTCTGGTTTGATAGGTGTCTTTGTGGATTCTCCCACTGACTTCCTGGTCGACTCCCGCACCCTGCAGAAGACCAGCGAGGACGGCAAAGTCACCTGCACCATCACCAACCCATCAGGGGCTCAAACCCAAAACCTAATCACAGCACTCCAAGATGGCACTTACAAAGTTAGTTATACACCTTTCGAAGAGGGCACGCACACCATCGACATCTTCTACGACAACATCCCGGTGCCGGGCTCACCATTTGTGGTCAACGTCCGGCGTGGTTGTGATGCGAAAAAGGTGCGCGCTTTTGGTCCAGGTCTGCGCGATGGTCTCTTGAACCAGCCGAATGCGTTCACGGTGGAGACAAAGGGCGCTGGCATGGGCAGCTTGGGGGTTGCCATCGAAGGACCGTCCGAAGCAAAGATGAACTGCTACGACAACCATGATGGGTCGTGCTCGGTGAAATACGTGCCCACCGAACCGGGCGAGTACGACATCGCCATCAAGTTTGCCGACCAGCACATACCTGGCTCGCCGTTCAAGGCGATCGTCGACTATGAAGACGACGCCGAGCTGGTGCGTGCGCACGGACCCGGTCTGGATCCGAAACAATGCCGGGCGAGTGTTCCAACCGTGTTCACCATCGATGCGTCCAAATCACGCAAAGCGCCAATTGGCGTTAACATTCTCTCCGACAAGGGCTCACTCCCGCAAAAACCGGAAGTGGTGGATAACGGCGATGGGACGTTCACCGTCCGTTATGTCCCGCCGAACGAAGCCGGTGCGCGACTGCAGGCGCAGGTGACTTACAACGGCAAGGATATTCCGCACAGTCCGTTCAATTTAAAGGTGCGCCCCTACGCCGAGCCGGAGAAGCTTCGAGTGGGTATACCGGAAAAGGGTGTGCCTGCATCTCTACCAGCTACGATCGTTATCGATGCGAATGACGCCGGGTACGGGGATCTCAACGTGACTGTAAAAGGACCCGATGGTGTTGTGCGTCCCGCCGAATTGGTTGACAACGGGGATGGCACGTATTCGATTACTTTTGTGCCGGATGATTTCGGCCGTTACAAAATGGATGTGAAGTACGCCGGCCAGGAAGTGCCCGGGGCGCCGTTTAGCATCCATGCTTTTGCCATCGGCAGTGTAAGAAAACCCAATACCTTTGCTAAAATCCAAATGATTAAAATTTTATTTAGGCTGAAAAATGCCAAATTACTGAAGGAGTCCAGCGGAGTTTGAACAGTGGCGAGGATTACTGCATCACGGTGAATGCCGAGAATGCGGGAATTGGTGCTGTGACCTGCAAGATACGTTCCACAGCCAACAGGTATTATTATCCTTGGACAGGATAACAGTTTTCCATTTCGAACATTTTCGTTCTAGTGACATTGATTTCGATATTAACATTGTGGATAACGAGAATGGTACGTTCAGCATCTACTACAACGTGCAGGACGCCGGCGACTACGTGATCAACATCAAATTCGGCGGGCAGCAGGTGCCGGGCGGGCTCTACACGTTCACCGTAAGTGTTTATCCTGAACCTGGCATTGACAAACGACCGCCGAAAGCGAAAATAACGCACGTCTCGGCGATTGTTTGCCACTGCGGCGCCGGCCGCCAAGATACACAACATAATTGCAAGGTCGTTTACCTCCTCCTCCTTCTTCTTCTTCGCCTTTTTGCTTCTGGAGCGAAAACAAAACAGGATGCAAGGATTCCATTGGGTTATTTTCGATTGCCGTATTTTTGCCCGCAATGACCCAAATTGCGTTCCGGAAAAGAAATATCATAATTCCCGCCATCGTCCACATTCCACGCGAAATGATTCATCCGCACGGCATTTATATTATATCAGCTCGCATTTTTCGGGATGACGCGTGAGAGATGGACGTGTGGCGCGGCGCGTTTTGTAAGCAATAAATGTATCACCTGCGAAGCGCTATATTTAGGGCGCCAAACATGCACGTCAAAAAACTAATGACCACCGAATTGTTAATTTATGTGATTTTCGAGCCGGCTGTGACATTTTTAGCGCACGCTTGCGAGTAAGCAAGCAAGCAAGCAGCAGGCCGATTTATCGATGCCTCCGAAATATGATTTCCAAACGCAAATACGCGTACACGCGCATTACGCTGTAAATTATCCAAGTTCGCAACCGTATTGTCGTATTGCAATATTTGTTGTTGTAAACGTTTATGTTTCCCACTATTTATCTGGTTTTAGTGCGCCCGGCTGTATTGCGTAATGTACGCGCGAAAAATTCATCGATGCGTAAATATTTACAGGAAACGAGAGAGTTTTGTTGAGTAACACTTGCGCTACGCACTATTTTCAAGTCATTTAAAGTCAATGCCGCTATTTATATCCTGGCCAGCAGCAGTGATTATTATTGATATTGCGCCGATAAAATTCATCAAATCTATGTCACGAGGACGTCGACGATCGTCTGTATCATAAATGAAATAAACAGGCGCACAC
This sequence comes from Myllaena sp. GC000078, assembly GCA_030264135.1. NCBI lineage: Eukaryota > Metazoa > Arthropoda > Insecta > Coleoptera > Staphylinidae > Myllaena > Myllaena sp. GC000078. The sequence continues at coordinate 6,921 of JARJDR010011435.1, read as the reverse complement.
AGTCGGTTGTTTTTTGGCAACGCATGTTTCTGAAATTTCCAATGTCCCGTAATTTATTCAAAGCACTGCAAATCGTTTATGAATTGTAAGTGATTGCAAATGCAGGTATTTAACGCGATGATTTATCATCGTGATTAAGATGAGAGGGGCCCGATATATTACATTCCCATTAAAATAATCGCCGACACGTCGCGACGTGCGCTCGGGCGTAATTCATTAATTCGGGCAAACAGGGCCAACAGCCATTAATTCTCGCTGAATTTTCGCTCCTGCTGCTGCTGGCTTGCGGCTGATTCATTAATTTCCACCGCATCCGCGTAGTGTGTAGGATAATTGGCAGCGATGCAAATTGCAGCGTGCAGTCAGCCGTGCAACTGCAACAGCTACAACTTAATTACGATTTGTTTTCCTATTTATCAGCGCCCGCAAATATTTATTTGCATGAAATTATGGATCGCAAATAAATTGAGCCAAGAATGATGTACGAAACTAGCTGCTAGACAATCATTCCGGCTATTAAACGCTCAGCTTCTTGGATATTGTTCAACCGCACAAGTGTTTTGCGTTCCTAAAATACGCGTCTGGTTATTAATAGCGTTTTATTACAATTGTGTGGTGTGGAGAGAAATACTTGTGGCAATAGTAATTTTTTTAAAGATTATTTTCTTGCCGACAGAATCGCTAATAAGTAGAAGCTTTTTATTATTACATAAATCGGATGTTTAACGGTTGCTAATTGATTAACAACTTTGAAGTTGTTACAAGGATGCCTAATAATAAATCGTTTAATCACCGATCAATTTTATAGCGTTTATAAACAAGTGAGCGCCGAAATGATGTAATTGAGTGCAATTGATAGCGGAGCGTAGTACTATTTTCGTGATTTCAAAAATACTCACTGTCCATCACAGTGCGGAGTCGTTGACGTTGACAAAACATTCGTCATGCCAAGCGAAATTCGAGCACACGAGGGCCCCGAAAGAAATAGATAAATTAAAACATAATCGGTCATGATTCCACGCTAACAGATGGCAGAGCATTAATTTCCAAAAGAAAACTAAAAATATGAGCAGCGCCCGTAATGATTTTGGCAGCGCACGTTTCAATTACAATCGAAGAGCCCGCGCTAATAACACACTCGTTCGTACGCTACTAAATTTGTGGTCTGGCGAGCCGATGTCAGCTTGCATTTCAGAGAAAAAAATGTTTGAACGGCGACAAGTTGCGCACCTGATACAGCAATCAATTTTTGCTCTCAATTGCTTGTCATGTGTATATTTCCGAGCGCCTATTGAAATTTTTGCTCAGATATTATAAAGATGTTGGGAGTAATAAAATGTTATACGAAATGAGTCGGAAATGTGAAATCTTCAATTTTCAACGCGCATTAGCAATGCTTTGGGAGTGCGTTGAAGACGTTTGGATATTTTGAGCGCTGCGTCTCCGCCCCCGAGTCGGATTTTTTCTCTCCGCGCTAGATTTAATTATAAATGTTATAAATACGCATCTCGCGCATTTGCTGTATCAACCCGAAAATAGTCCGCCCGGAGCAACCCAATAAGTTTTATCGATTTCTTTCGACGTTTGATCGATGCAGGATTTATTTTTTCTTCTCAAATCGGCTATTAGATAATCGGCTGCGAAAACAATCTAGAGAGACAGAGATCAATCCTTTTCTCTCGGTTGGTAGACGGAGGTTTTCCGTGGGGCGCGGAAAAAAGAGAGGAAATGAGGCGAGCGGACGCGATGAGAGAACACCCACTTACGAAACTATCTCGAGCCGCGCCGCGCCGGTCGGGACGCACACAGGCCCGTGAGCGTTTGCCCCAAGAGCCTCAAATTCGATTGTCTTCTCGGTTGTGCGTCGTCGTGCGTTGCGCGTTAATGTTTTTTACGTAATCCCTGCAAAACCGAAAAATTTACAACCGAAAGGGTAAGATGCGCCTTAAATGCAATGCAATAAATTAAATTCAGCCGTTTTTGACAAATGCTATTGTTTCGCTTGCCAAGCATTAACACTTTAGCGCAATTGCATGTCGTCCGAGGATAATTATGTGCGGAAAGGTTTATTCTTGGCTCGCAAAACAAGCGCAATGCTTTTCGAATTAATCCGTAATTGCTAATAGCATTTAATTAAGCTTTGCGAGAGCGCACCTGTTGGGTATATTTCAAAATGAAGCTATTTTTGTATTAAGAAACGAAACAAATTCATCTTTTCTTCAAAATCAAAGAATCCAAGGATTGTCCTTTTCGAAGGATATTTATAGTTTTGTTTGAATAAAATTTGCAGGCGGAACAATCCATCAAAAGCGAGAAGAGTAGCAGCATCACCGAAACCGATTCGATTCGCAAAACCAGCACCAGCCAATCGAGCGCGAAGAAATCCTATCGTCCGCTGCATCTCGACAATATCCCACTGCCGACCACCGGGGGAGTTGTCCAGGGTAAGTTTGATTATCAATGCCCGGAAGGATCATAATCGATATTAATGCGTTCGACGCCACCGCGCGCGCTTACGCTGGTGATTTCAATGCCTATTTTTGTCCCGATTCGAATAAATATTATTTGTATTCGGGCGCCGGCGACGACGACACGACGACGGCGAATATCCGAAAAAGCGTTCTATAAATATGAGCAAGCATGTAAGATACATTTCGCAAACCGGCAAATGGCAAATAGTTGATGCTTGTGATTAGATTCGCGAGATGCATGTGCAATGCGATGCGATGGTAACCTGGATTCACCAGGCGCATTGAGTTATAATATTGCGTGGGCGCAACCAGCGGCCGCATCGCAATATTCATATTCATATCGCCGCCTGCAATCATTCTAAATATACGCGCAATTCAAACGGTGTGTATCAACAAACATTCGTTACACACCGCGCCGCACAAGACAGAAACAAAAGGAGGCAACGATTTCGATCAGTGAAGAGAAGCACAGTTTTATTTCGGGCACGGGGGGGGGCAATAAAAGTGCAATTTATATATCGAAGAGGGGCAAACATGGGGCCGCCAAATGCGTTCGGTTCCAGCCGAATAAAAAATTTGGAATGGGCGGTACCGTTGAGATTTTTCCACATCACCGCCGACGACGACGTCTCCGCCGTCCCCGCTCTCCGCATCATCTCATCCTCATCCCATATATTCGATATTTTTAGCGATCAAATATTACCTACTTCGCCGCATTTCTTAGCGCGGCGAATGTGCAGCAGCTGTCGGCTGTTGCGCCGCCTCCCCCGATTGCGGAAAAGCCCCGGTGTATAAAATTTTCATATGCGCCCGCCCGCATCAGTTCGGCCAGCGAATGCGCCAAAGATCGGTTGCCTCGCGATAACAGTCTCAGTTGTGGCTGCGCTTCTTCGCGTTCCCGATTTGGAATTCGCGGCATAATTCGAGGCGTGCGCGCATATGCCCTCCGGTGATTAGATTATGTTCGCCTGGCTGAAGCTGCCCGAGCACGCACCGCCGGCGACGTGGACCGATACGGCGACGTTCTATCGGCCGCTCTTAAAGTGCCTCACGTACTCGGAGTGCGATCGCGAGGAGCGTCCCGTTGTCTACATTCGCGCGCCCTCGGATTACATTTCCAACTTTTTTGTGCATACTCATAAAGGTAACACCACGCGTTCGCACTTTTTTTGTTGTTGTTGCCATGTTCTAAAGACTTTTCCGAATTGGTTACCAACCGTTTTCCAGGTGGTAACCACCTGGTTACCATATTTTTTGTGTTAAACAACTTTTTTAGTGTCTTCTCACGTCCTTTTTGTTCTTACATTAGCCGATATCAAAATGCCAACCGGAAACATTGACCGCCCGGTGATTGAAGACAACCGCGACGGCACAGTAAGCATCAAATACGACCCGCGGGAAGAAGGCCTCCATGAGCTAGCCGTCAAATACAACGGGGAGCATGTGCAAGGCTCCCCGTTCAAGTTCCACGTCGACTCGATTAGCTCCGGGTATGTGACCGCCTACGGGCCGGGTCTAACGCACGGCGTCACCGGCGAACCGAGCAACTTCACCATCTCCACGAAGGGCGCCGGCGCCGGCGGTCTCTCCATGGCCGTGGAAGGCCCCAGCAAAGCGGAAATCTCCTGCCATGACAACAAGGACGGCACCGTGTCCGTGTCCTACCTACCAACCGCGCCCGGCGAGTACAAGATCTCGGTGCGTTTCGGCGATAAGCACATCAAGGGCTCACCGTTCAACGCCAAGATCACCGGCGAGGGCCGCAAACGCAACCAGATCTCGGTGGGTTCCTGTTCGGAGGTGTCGCTGCCGGGCAAGATCTCCGACGCGGACATTCGTTCGCTGAACGCATCGATTCAAGCGCCCAGCGGGTTGGAGGAGCCATGCTTCCTGAAGCGGCTGCCGACCGGTAACATTGGCATCTCGTTTACGCCGCGTGAAGTGGGCGAGCATGTGGTGTCGGTGAAGAAGCTCGGCAAGCACATTACCAATTCACCGTTCAAGATCAATGTAGGTGAGAGGGAGGTGGGCGATGCGAAGAAGGTGCTTGTTGCGGGTGCGGCGTTGAAGGAGGGTAAAACCCATGTGGATAACACGTTCACCGTGGACACGAGGAATGCTGGTTTCGGAGGGTTGTCGCTGTCGATTGAGGGTCCCAGCAAGGCGGAAATCCAATGCGCCGACAAAGAGGATGGCACGCTGAATATTTCCTACAAACCCACCGAACCCGGGTATTATATAGTGAACCTGAAGTTTGCGGACCACCACGTAGAAGGGTCACCGTACACGGTGAAGGTGAGCGGTGAGGGTACGAATCGCCAACGGGAAAAGATTCAGCGCCAACGGGAAGCGGTTCCCATCACTGAAGTGGGCAACCAGTGCAAGCTCACCTTCAAAATGCCCGGTATAACTTCGTTCGACCTGAGCGCGAGTGTCACCTCGCCTGGCGGTGTCACCGAGGATGCTGTCAGCCAAGAGATCCAGGATGGTCTTTATGCGGTGCACTTTGTGCCGAAAGAGTTGGGCGTGCACACCGTGTCCGTCAAGTACAAAGACATCCATATTCCAGGTACCGAAACCACAACTACCTATTCCAAAAGAAGGCAATTCTATATTCTAAATGTGTGTTTAGGATCTCCCTTCCAGTTCACCGTTGGCCCGCTGAAAGACCACGGCGCGCATCTGGTGAAGGCCGGCGGCAGCGGGCTCGAGCGCGGCGAGCAGGGCGAAATCAACGAGTTCAATGTGTGGACGCGTGAGGCGGGCACCGGGCAGCTGGCCATCTCCGTGGAGGGTCCCTCCAAGGCAGAAATCAATTTCACCGACCGCAAGGACGGCTCCTGCGATGTCTCCTACAAAGTCTCCGAACCAGGTCGGGTGTCCCACTGCCAACTTTTCGCAATTGGCAAACTATCAAAAACGATGTTGATTCACTTACACAGGCGAATACCGGATTGGCATGAAATTCAACGACCAACACATCCCGGACTCGCCGTTCAAGGTGTACATCTCGCCGGCGGTGGGTGACGCCCACCTGCTGGAGGTGGCGCAATTCCCCGAGGGCGCCGTGCAAGCCGACAAACCCTCGCAGTTTATGGTGCGTAAGAATGGGGCGAAGGGCGATCTCGACGCGAAGATCATCGGACCGAGCGGGCACGAGGAGGACTGCTTCATTCAGCTGGTCGACATTGACGAGTACTCGGTGCGCTTTATGCCACGCGAGAACGGCATCCATAAGATCCACGCCAAGTTTAATGGTGTGCACATTCTCGGCTCGCCGTTTAGCATTCGAGTGGGCAAGGATACGGCTGATCCGGCAGCGGTCCACGCCGCTGGCGCTGGTCTGCAGAACATCAAAACCGGGACCAAGACCGATTTTATTATTGATACGGTGAATGCGGGCGCTGGCACGCTGGCGGTTACCATCGACGGACCGAGCAAGGTGTCGATGGATTGCACGGAAGTGGATGATGGCTATAAAGTGCGCTACACGCCTTTAGCACCCGGCGATTATTACATCAGTATTAAATATAACAACAACCATATTGTTGGGTCACCGTTCAAAGTAAACAGCACAGGTACAGCAACAGCAAAAGTGCAAAGAAATGGTCATTAACAAAAATATTAACTGTGATTAATTTGATTAAACTTAGGTGATTCGAAGATGGTCGATGTAGGCTGCCAAGAAACCTCTTCAGTGGTCGTGGAGACCGTCGCCAAGGTGGGTAAACCCGTTTCGCAAGGACCCAAACTGCCGCAGTTTAAGAGCGACGCCAGCAAAGTCACCTCCAAGGGTATGGGTCTGAAGAAGGCCTATTTAGGAAAACAGAATCAGTTTACAGTCGCCGCCAATGATGCAGGTAAGATTTCATTAGCATTAAGTTAACTGGCAACATGTTAACGCATTTTTTTCGATATAGGCTCAAATATCCTGTTTGTCGGCGTCTATGGACCGAAAGGACCCTGCGACGAGGTGTTTATCAAACACGCCGGACGCAATCAGTACTCGGTCAACTATTTGGTGCGCGATCGCGGCGATTACATCGTGATCGTCAAGTGGGGTGATGATCATATCCCCGGTTCGCCATTCAAAGTCGAGGTTTGATGTCTTGAAAGTTTTCGTTTTACGTATTCTCTTCGACTTGAGCAACGTATTTTTCTTAATTTTTCTTTCCACATACGATATTTAGATATTATTTATATTATCCTATACGATTTAACATTAATGATTTACTCTTGTCGCTATATTATATTGATTGATAATTATGATTTGAGAACAAATCTTTGCGTACGTATTGAAAACATAGGTAAGTTTCAATTCGATAATGCCATATACCTACAATACATATATTACTAGTTGTATACTTACGCGAGGATGAGGATGATGATGACAAGAAACTGAGAAATCAGCGTATTAATGGATTGGTTTGAATATTTTTGGAGTAATTAG
>JARJDR010011434.1:0-19987 GCA_030264135.1 Myllaena sp. GC000078 | reverse complement strand
CGGCGGCGGCGGCGGCGGCGGATGATGGATGAGCGGCGATTTGCCATCGTTTACGGCTTTCGTCTTCCGGTATTGGCGAAAAACGCGAACACCGTGTGACAGTTTTATTCCATGTTTGAAATAATTACATTGTTGCGTTTAGAGCTGTAATGTTGCTTGTTCTTCACGGAATCCTCTTTTACGCTTCGTGCTAATCTCTGTCATCATTATCCCCTCGACTCTTCTCATCTTCTTATCGCTATGAACGTAAACTGCTTTTATCTCTTCATTTCGCTGTTGCTGTTGGTGGTTAGTCAAGCTATTAGTGTTGGGAGGTGTTTGAAGTGCGGAGTACCTGGCGCTATTGTACATGCATACATAAATGTATAAGTAACCAGTTAGGCAGGTGTGAAGTAAGTTAGTGTAAGTAAAACACTTTGTTTGAAAGCGTACCTCGTGTGGAATAGAGTCTTTGACACAATTCCGAATCGCTCTTTAATACAATTAAGCTTTTTCGCGGGGAAATTTGAATATTTTTGGCATTCGGGTTTAATAACGCTGTTAAAATTCACTTTAATTCAATTCGTTTGTGACATTTGTCTGTCCATTTTCTGTTGTAGGCAAATTCTCGTGTATTTCGTGTTTTACTGTACTTTTACGAGGAACGCGTTTGTTTTTAACGACCAAAGGTGCAAACACTTGCGTGAGGAGTGACGAAGAGATTGGTGTGAAGAAGGATACGTCGTAAACAAGAGTCCTTTTTCCTTATTTCTGCATTCCACCTAGTCAATACTTTAGCGTTGGGTTTAGGTAATTCAATTGCGAAAGAGGTAAGAAGCAAGAAAATGCTCAATTAATGTATTTATTCATATTGTATTTGAATATTTTGCCATCCGGGTAAACATTCAGCTTTCATCCTTCTTTGTGAGCCCCTGGAAGTAGACGTGGAGTAAGTGGGTAATAAAACCTTCAACGTGCGTAATATATTCTCCCTGGAACTCTTCCTTAATTTTCCTCTTTCGCCAGCGCTCGACCACGAACGAACGAACTCTTCCACACCTGTCCACGCTGAATATCATTCTTGTTTTCTCCATTTTTAATTCATATCTTGCGCGTTTATTTCTAATATAATGTGCAAGTATAGTAAGTACTTGTAAAGTAGGTCTGATGGGATGGAGGAGGAGCTGTTTACAAATTCAGCGCGCAACCGATGTTGACGTTTTTCTTCATATTATTGCCTCTTGCGCGCTTGTTTCGCGCCATTACTCCTCCTTCGCACACGCACAGGCTCTCACTTGATATGCCCTCATCTCCACGTGCGCAGGATATTTACGATGGAGGAGCAAAAAAACACATTCGCCACACTTTTGGCTTTCGCAAAGAGGAGCAGTGGGCGGAGGAGGCCTTAACTGTGTTTAGTGGTTGAGTGGATTACGCTGCGCGGGAAAGTTGCACAGAGAAGATTTATTTTTGCGGCCGCTGCGTGAATACGAAATGTGAAATGCGCTCGCTGTCTGTATTTTCATTATCCTGCAAAATGTCGGTTTCATTTCGTTCATTTTTCGGTTTGTTGATTGAAAAATATTCGTTTGATAACTTGATTGCGATTGCAACTATCACAGTTTCGAAATTAACTTTGGGATTTTATTTGCAGGTCGCATCATCATTCCCAGTGGAGACACAGCCGGTTGATAGCTCCCGGCGGTGCAATATTTCTCCGCCATGAAGAGGTCAGTTTTATTTCACTTGTCACCATTTAAATCCCAACTTTCATTACTTACTTATTGCTAGTTTATTACATTTCTCCGATATTAATGAGCGAAACTATAAATCAACAATTAATTGTTGTCATCCTCTGCGCGTTCAATTGTGTGCAATTGCATTGTCCTGGAAATGGTCTATCCATAACCAGTCTGCTGCTGGCGTGCTGGTGGCAGGATGCGAAGGAGAAGGGTGGGTGGGTAGTGATGATGCAGTTCCCAGTCGAGCTACACTGCGGTTGGTGGTTTGACGCTTCGTTAAATTTATATTGTCATTGCGCTTGTGATCTGCTGCGTTGCGAGAAATTTGCTATGATTGTGGGATGCAGTCGGTCTGTTGCCGCATCGATGAAATATCTCTCTGCGGCAATCGATGAAGAAACGCTATGTTAGTTCGGTTAGCTTTTGGAATGTCTCTTTGATATTACCTACGCATAGGAAATGATAGAAACGCAACGATAAAAGCTATCCGTACGTGCGGAACAGACGCAGACGATTCGTTACTTTTTCTTTCTGCCTGCCTGAATTCTTCCAGTCTTTGGCTTTGGCTTTTCGGTCATCATCCTAGCCGGTTGTAGGTGGATAAAGACAAGAATAATTGAGTCATTCCAAATCGAAAAATAAGGCAGGGTGTAAGTAATTAATTATGACGTCAATGGCGACTAGCCATTTAAGTCGGCCAATCACAACCGTTTTTTGGCGCAGAGCAAAAAAAAAACATTGTGCAAGGAAACGTCGAGGGCACTCCCTTGTATTTTTTTCTCTGCTATCGGCAGTAGCGCGCACCACCACGCCCTATGACCTCCACCTCCACCCTCGACCTCCACTCGTGAAGCCATCATCAACTCTATACTTATACATTTCTTTATCACTTTAGTGTTTTTTTTTCGCGGCGCGGCTGGTCGAAGGCTTTTCTTTCCTATTCTGATTCGGATGGTGATTAATTAGAAAGTTTATTATCGTTCGGCGGGGACAAAGTGACTTTGTCATCAACCGCATTCCGCGTATAATATTTCATGTTCCTTTTAGCCTTTTTTGCCCTTTTTGACGGGTATTCTTTCTTCCACTTCCACTTTCGCTTGTTTTTTAATTCTATCAAGTCTAAAATTAGTACGAATGAAAGAAAGCTAGCGACAGCGTCAGACTGATTGTGAGATGATGGAGATGTTGTATGTACACTTTCAGGGCGTGTTGTAGAAGTTTTTTCATTAAGATTCTTTTGATTCCGTCAGCAACGACGACCAGTCTTCAGCCAACGTCAATATTAATCATGTTATCCATCAAGCGCGCTAGCAATTAAAAAGTAATTAGGACGTGTTTTTCATTAAATTTGACAAGAATTCGAAAAAGAGGAATGGGGATAGGGGATATCGAGAGTGGGTTTAATTAATATTTAATTAATAGAAGTAAATTTTTGGCCCGTGCAAATCAGGTAAAAAGAAAAACTTGGATTGCGCAAAATACGAAATTAAACGCGTTTTGCAAAGCGTGCTCCAGAGGGTATTTTCCCCCCTGACTGCTGGAATCTATGCGTGCCGCCGTGCCGTGCGTTCTAATCGAATCCTTATTTCTTTGGGTCGATGTTGAATTGGTGGGTGCTGAGTGCTGAATGTGGAATAAATGCTTGAGTAGGTTTTCGACTAGCCTCGTTTTGTGTAGACCGCGAATGGTTTGGAATTCGTGGTGAAACGAAAGCAATTAGACGTCCAGACAGTTTTATTACGATTGGAATGGCGTCTCCCTTTTTTTCTTGTTTGGCTCGAATTTATTCGATTGTAGCCGGAAGACAATATGGATTCTAATTTGCTACCTCGTACTTGGTTTGGCAAATGAAAGGTTTCATTCGTTTGGAATGCTTTGTTTGTGATGGAATGCAGCTGATGCAGATGCCCAACCCGAATTTTGTTGGGGATGCGCTTGCTCTCCGGGCGTCGCGTCGTTGTAGTTCGCGCGGGGGCGGTGACCGGCGGCGCCCGCTCGCGCTCGCGTCGATAACTGCCGGCGGCGGCGGCGGCGGCGCGCCCCCTTTTCTGCACACGCCGGACGCACCCAGGCACGGTTTTCGTTGTTCATCTCCTCCTTGCAGCTTGCACTTGCAACTTGTACGACGTTGTCGCTTTATCATTATCTCTTGAAACGTTATACAGTACTTCTTGGGTGACACTTTGTGACACTTTGCCTTCTGCTTTTCGGTTCTTCAAAGGATTTATTATAATCTTTGAATTTTAATTTTGACATGTTGCGACGGTACTAGTTTTAGTTTAAGTAAGTATAAAAGTTGCAGACAGAGTCTTAGACTTGGGGTGTTGGGATGTTGGGAATATGAAGTTGGGAAGAAGGAAGCTAGGTAGGCGGAAGTAATAAAATGAGAGGAATGACGGCACCCGAGACGACTCGACACACCTGTCCACACCTTCCGCGAGCGCGCGCGCCTGGGCCACATGTGTTACAACTCACAACTAACCCCGTTCCCAACTTCATGCATATTTGTCATTCCATTTCATGTGGCTTCCGCATGAACCACTTTGCGATAAATTTTTCTTTGCATATTTACACGTGGGACATGGCAGCAACCAGACACGTAGTGCATAGACACCTTGTAGTAGTAGTAGTAGTAGAAGTAGGGTAGATACAAGTGGCAATGTTTATGTTTGCTCAGCGACTTCAGCTTAGCCGTCTGCTGGGAAAATGGTTACTTTCGGGACCAGGATTTGCATAAAAATGTGAAGCGGCTGCTGACGAAGGAAGGAAGAAGTCGATACGAAATACGTTTATAAATTTCTTCCTGGTTCTCTTTTCTCTCCTCCTCCCGTTCCCGTATTTAAATCGGAGAAACATGCTACATCCGAAATGAATATAGAAAGATTTGACCACTGTCAGACGTGTCGCGTTCGCCAGGCAATCGGCATTTAATTACCGGAGTGTGTTTTGTGTTTGTGCTTCGACTTCGTCAGCTAATTCATCCAGCCCGAGTCCAGAATTGATGTGAGTCTGCTTGTGATGTTTTGTAAACATTTAGTCATTGCATTGACCACAAGCAATTAGTCTAATTTCAACAATCCTATTAATTGAGCCATTTATAACACTAATGAGAAATCTGAGCACTTAAAGCAATTTACAACTTTCTGGTCGTAGTATTAATTTAATCAGGATTGAAGTAAAAATCCAATTGTACCCTAAAAACCGCTTGGCGGCGGCGTGTTTATTTCCTTTGTCCTTTTTGTCCGTGCGGTAGCAAATCTCAGCGACGACAAAGAATGAAGTCGAAAGTGCGCTTGGCTTGCGTTATTACTATTTTATGTATGATATGAACCTTTGGCGACGCTAGCACTTTGCCCTTTCGCGATGCAAGCAGCACGCGATCCACGCACGGGGTGGTAGGTAATACTATGTAGAATGTAGAGAAAGCGATAATATTACTACGCGCTCAGCGCAAAGCACGGCAAACGCAAAGGCAAAACGGGGCGGTTTATTATTCTACGATTGCCATCGCTCGCCGCCGTCAAGGAGTGGTGGCCGTAGCGCGAATGAAATCGAATGTATGCACATAATTTGTGTAATAAGTAGGTTACTGTTCGCTGGCGTATTTACTCAACTTCTTTAATATTCTTCAGGTATTACGCGGCTTTTATTTCCATTTTTTTCCCCTCCTTTTTAACATCGGGATGCGTTCGTTGGTTGAAACGCGTGTGTTGTATCGTCTAGACTAGTTTAGTGCCGGCGAATATGTGGCGCGTACATAAATCTTGCTGTTCTATTTAATTCTCATTGTCTCTGTTAACGCTGGCGCTGGCCAACAACTTACGCGTGTGTTTGTGTGTATGTGTTGTTTTACGATCGCGATTTTCCTCTTGTTGCTATTTTCCGCGCGCGCGCCACTAGCGACATTGAAAATTTTCGGGTACACGCATTCTCTTCTCTCTCTCTCGGTCGCTGACGTCATCAGCGACCTTAAATTAAATGGTTTTTGCACAATATAGTACAGTCAAAATCCGGCACAATGGCATAGTGAAACTATTATCCTTGGTCTGTGGAAAGCGTTGCGACTGTATGCAGACACAGGAAAATATTCAACGCAAGAATTTTATTACATTCGAGTCTGCTGCAGTTATTATTCGGTCTGCATCTGGTGTGCAATAAAACCGACGTTCAATTGCTCCCCGCGCACAGAAGAGGAGACCCAGCGGCGCTAATAAACCATATGAAGAGAACTTCAATTAGTCATCATGTAAAATCCGAGTCTTGTCACACACCGGGCCGGGCAGCATTGTGATAAAGATTAATCTTTGTCGCTTTTTTAACATTCCCTTATGCGATGCGTACTTATGAAGATGAAAACGCAGAGTAATCAATTAGCTATTAATTTCGCTGATGGATCGGTCTTGATGCCATCACTCAACAAGTTATCCGTGGGGTAACCTTGATTCCTGTTGATAGGGGAGCCAAGCGCACGTTTCTTCTCGGTGGCGGTGTTAATGTGGTCGTCTTTTGTGTCATCCTTAATGTAACGTTTTAGATTCGCGGCGTTGGCGTTGGCGCCATTTTTATCGATCCACGGGGGTAAAGCTCAAGCCAATGAATATTGCATTAAAATCTAGAGAAAATAGGGTAGCAGTGGAGTGGTTAAGTTGACTTAGTAAAGGAAGAGAGTACTTAACTGCGGGAATAGGGCCGTGGAGAGGGAGATAACGCTTCGTCGATTCGAATTAAAACTTAAACAACTTGGAAACTTCAATGATGAGATGCATTTCATTATTTTGGTTACAGGCGTCCCCCTCGGCTTCGCATCCGCCAGCGCAACGTCACGAACCACGAAGGATGCCAGGAATAAGGAAGCAAGGAAGGCATCCGCCAGCCAAGGTTTAATGTAAGTGAATTAAGCCCCGATTTCAATTCTTTGCCGCGTTTTAATACTTGGAAAATTAGTTCCCGGACGTAAATCATGAATAATAGTTTTAATAGCTTTTCGCTTTAAATTTAATTACTCCGCGCAATGCATGGTCAGCGCACGCGCGCGCACACACCCTTTGCTTTGGTGATTGATGATTTCGATGCACACCACGTGCGATGATTCCGTCGGTATTTCCTCATTCCACACGCGCCCCGGAGAAATTCGCACGTAACCTAATTTTAATTTTATTCGACGATCGTGTTCGCTCGTTCGATGATCTCATCGCTCGCCGCCGCCGCCGCCGTCGACGACGAGGAGGACGAAGGGGAAGGCGAGAGTCGTATAGTTGTAGTTCATAGTTGAGCATTATCTGGTGCTCTAGCTGACCACACCTGTCACCGCCGCGTTCCATGCGCTGCGCTGCGCTGCACGGGCCGAAGCGAGAGAAGCGGAGCGTATTTTTAGCGCGTAAATCTCGCGATTCCCTGCGCAACGGACGGCGGCGCGGCGGACGCTCCGATATTATGTATGCATTCGCGGTTTTTTCGTTTTTCGCCGCGCGGCCAACGGGTTTGGGAAGGAAGGGTTATGGGGGATATTTATAAATATACAACGCCACGGTTACCTCAATCACCGTAACCGTCGTCGTCCTCGTCGTCGACGGTGCGGATTCTTTTCGCGGTTAGGAAATTCTAAATCCGCATCATATTTTCATCATCGCAAAATATAATAAGTAATACCTAGTGAAGAGGTAAATTTAAACATTTATTTGCTTTGCTTGAGTATTACTGTCGGCTAAATGTTGCGTTTGAGTATATGTTTCGACAAGGGTCATAAAAGTTGCAGCGCATTAGGATCAATTTATTTTTACGAGGGAGAAAAAAGCGCGCACGCGCTCATACACTCGAGTTTGGAGGAGTTTAATTAGTAATAGCACCATAACGTAATCAGTGGCTGAAGGAGTGCGAATGCGGTCGTTAAAAAGTTCAATGAGGATTAGAGAGAGAGAAACACTCATAGATCATAGATTCATGACGAAAACATAAACATTGTTGGGTGGCGCGGCTGCTGCATTTTGTTTGTTTTCCATTGGGGGGAAAATATCAATAAATATGTCGTGCATGTAAAAGTTTTATGGCTTGTTAAAACTTTACAAAGTCCACTTCGATTGCGCGATGATCATTATTTATACTTACATCCCACAATTCAGACAAATCGCCTTTGCTGCTACTTACCTGAAACATGAAAACAAACTTTATTAATCGTCAAAATTTGCATTTAATGCGGTGTTAACAATTTCATTAATATAACGAATCGATCGTCGATCATTGCTCCGGGAGAGATTGGGAGAGTGAAAAAGATCAATCGCGAGATGCGCGGGGCACAGTGATTACAAGTAAAAAGGTATTTTAATGCACATTTCGCGCAAGCTGCAACAGTGAATGTAAATATTTACACGCCCGCACGTTCGTTCGTTCGCACATGAAACAAAACGTGTTCGTTCGCTCGAACCGAACGAATGCAACAGACATATCCATCTCTTCCGCGGTTGAAAGATGAAAGTATTCTAAACGGGTGGGTAATTTGGCAATGCTTTGATTTAGTCTTTATGCCTTTTTTGCTTCCTCCTCGGACGTCATTGCAACGTTTAATTTAGTTGGTATTTATTAAGTCAAATTAATGAGAGCTTTTTAAATGACAATTTCGAAAGATATGACTATTGACTTCTGGCAAACAATAATTCAATCGCAATCCATCTTCTCATAAGTATCGATACGATATTTGTATGCACACCAAACATAATAACTTGTATCAGAAAACATGTGAGTTATGACAAATATGAGTTATTACTAGCAATTGGTTATTGCTTGCTTTGAAACATATCGATTGGCTTGATTGCCTCTACCAAATTTTATATTTCAATGCGTTTGCCTCGTTCAACACGCTCTCAATGTGTTTATGCGTGGATGCGTACGTGCAAACGCATAAATATGTCGCTGTCGATCGATTGCAGTAACGTTGCAATAAATCTGCCTCCGCATCCGATTCGCTTCCGTGCCGCGAGTCGATTATCCATGTATCATCTGCCGCATGATAATCGTCTCGATAAATGTCATATCGAAAACGCATAACATGTCTTGTTTTTCGATTAGGTACATTTTCGTTTAACTGTGGTCATGGCCAGAATGGTAATTTGTTGTTGTTGTTATTTATAGTTTATTGGTGGTCTCAAAAATAAATCCGATTGACAAATATATTTATCATTGGATGAAAATGCGATTTTTTTTTCGAATTTAATAAATTTCTCTTTTATTATTTATACGTGAATGCGCACATTGTGCTTTTTGTCTCTTCCGGAAGCAACGGAAATTCCGTGCTGCGGCTGGCTGGACTAATGCTAGTCATGCAACTCAACATCGTTTTTATTAGTATTCGAACTTTGCGTCGCTTTCGTTTTTCTCCTCTCCCATAATTTAATTAATTTCAATCTCGTATGTTTATTTAATATTATACAATTTGCATGAAATGAAATTTTTCCACTCGAAAACCTAATTTATTCTCATTTCCTCTGTTTCAGATCCAACGAGTGAGTGCATAATATATTAAATCACTTGGTCAGGTGAGTTTCTTCATATGTATATCCTATATCATTAAGGTAGTAATCCATCCGCGATGAATTAAATACTGTCGGCGGCTGAGGGAAGCACTTATGGAGGGTGACAGGTGGCATGTGGCATTCGCATAGTTAATTCATGCGCACGATGACAACAACCATCGGGCATCCACACTTGTTTACTGGTTCATAAATCATTTATCGTGTATCGCGCGATCGGATTTAAATACGAAATGCGCGCGTGACAATAGAATACCTACGCTTACACACATGGGTATGCTAATTGCAAAGTAGACCCACATTATGATTTTGAATACGCAGAGTTTTTTATTTCGCTTTGGCCAAGTGCAACTATTGCTATTACTATTGCGCTCGTTGGTGCGTTTGTTCGACTTTAGTTTTGACTGCACGCATGCGTGATCCGTGTCCCAGTTTTCCCGCGGGACGATTACGACGCCTCCGACCGTCGACGACTACGACGCCGTCGTCGCGCTTTTAATAATTGAATATTCCGAGACGACGTTTTTCGCACACACACGCAACGCAACGCACGCACTAAACATGCGTCCAAAAATACGACAACGCGCTCGCGGCGCCGACGCCGACGCCGACGCCGACGCTGTGATGGCTTGATAGCCATGGAGTGCGGTTATGATTAACCTCACATCATGACTATTCTATCTCCTATTCGTTTTCTTTTTCATGTACGCCAGTCTATTTACATCGTTACGTCTTTTATCATCTGCTCAGTCTTTCATGAATATTATATACATATACTATTGACGGCGTGAAAACTAATTACGTTGAAGAAAGAAAACGTGTAAATATGTAATCGGTTGTGGGTTGCCAATCCAGATGTATCTTGAAGCAGTAGCGCTTCAAGTGGTGATGGTAACCCTGCATGGCATTTTTTTTTTCGTAAAATTCTCGAGTTTTTTCGACATGCGCATGTCAAAATGTTTACTAACACACATACCGCATACGGTACAGGCACCTACGAGTAGGCTTTTCTCGCATGGTTTCACCTCGACTTGGACGCCGTTTACGTTTCGACGACGTGGCGTTTAATTAATCTTAATCAATGCCTAGGCGTTGGCTCGCCACCGGCCGCCTCTTCTCTTCTAATCCATTTTTCGATGTGATTAGATTCTAGAGCATTACTAAATACACACGCACCGGTTGGCACCGGCGGGGGGAAGCCATTGGGGGGAAAGAGGGGCGGCCTTGTTATTTGTGTGGTTCGTTTACAGCGCTGAGGCCGGCGTTGCAGAAAATAAAATCGCATAAAAACTCGCGTAATAAACTCCACACAGCACAACTCAGCGTGGTTCTAAATATTTTTAAATAGTTTTGCTTGTGTTTCATTTATTATTCGTTTTGTCAAATTGGATAATTAATTTGACAGTTTACCTGACGGCGACGAGGGACGAGGAGGAGAAAAAGAAATTTGCAGTATTTTATTGGGCAAACAGAAAAAATCCGTTCTGATGGATGATATTTGGGGGAATGTAATTTTCCGCCTCGTAAACAATATGTTGATGAGGACCGTCTTTATCGTCATCATGATCATCAGACAGCATTTCACATTTTGTTGCGGAGGTGTTTTGCTGCGTAAATGACAAAAAACCAATCCTAGAAGAAGGGAAGGGGAGGGTTGCCATCATCATGGAACGTGTTTGTTTTATTTCTTGTTCGATTCGAGTGCGACGACGTTGTTGGAGGTTTGAGGGGGTTGAGGGGGTGGATGTCAATCCGCTCGGCATCGTGAAATCAATTATTGTCGCGTCGTCGGATTCGTGTCGATGTCAAAAAGTAAACAATTTCTTCCTTCTTTCTTTCCTTCTCTCGGTGTGACATTCGGTTCGATTTTTAGCGAAAAGTTTGGTGCGACATAAACCAAACAAAAAAAATGAGTAGGGATGGAGTAATGTAAAGTGAAAGCATCGCGAACGAGGGGTTTATTGGCGCGTTAGTGGGTGGAATTCATGCGTGTGTTTGTTTGTTTGTTTGTTGGTTTGGCTGATCACGTGCGCAATTTTAATCCGGAACTTTTCCATTTGCCGCGCGCGCGCGCGCCCACCCGCGTCCGTGCTCAACGATGATTTCCTTTCATATTTGCGCAATTCCATTAGGCTTGCCATAAACATAAACGTTACCATCAACGAATCTGCGATTAAAATTTAGGATTAGAATTTAATCAGAATTATTGTGTGGAATGGGATGGCGAGTGAGATTGGCAAACGTTTTAGGTAAATCACCTTCGAGTTTTTACTTCCTTTTTAGCGTTACTTGAACGACGCGCGTTAGTGATTTCTTGTCGCCTGTCGCTCAGCGCACCGCCGCGCCCGCCGTGCCGATTTCGAAGGAGTGCTCGACAAATAATAATGTCGTCGTGACATGCACCATGCATTACCTACATTCGTTTTGCTCTGCTTGCGCATTTAATCACCCTTCGCCTTTCAATTACTTACTTTCGTCGGTCATATTGTACGTCGCTTAAAAACTATTCATTTATTTTCAACCCCATTTGCTGATTGCAAATATATTGGGTGTGGGGCGGTCAGGATACATTCGAATTCAATTGCGCGTGCGGAAATTAACGCGGCTGGCAGCACACGCAAGCGGTAAACGATAAACTTTGCTAATTACCACCTGGTGGTTGGCGCTTTCGTCTTTCTTATAATCTCCGTATGCACTGTATCATGCCACTGCCACTTGCATACATATCTTTAATTAAAATGTTTCTCTTTGTTCATAAACACATCCTTTAGCTATGGGATAACGTTTTGTATGATTTTCTTTGTTTTAAATGATAAATCTAATGTTATAATACGCGTCGAATGCTAATACGTTAACAAATGAGGTTAACAGGTTAATACACTCTTCTTCATCGGGTTGGGGGCAGAAGGGATTAGAGAAATTATCGTGTCAGCTGCATGGAAGCCTTAAAAATCCACCCGCGCGCCATGGGGGGAAACATTCCTGGTTGGGGGGGATTTAAAAAGGCAATTATAACGAAACGCGACGTGTCGCCGTCCGGTGCCGAGTCGGTTATTAAAATTACAGGCAGGGCGAAAGACAGAAAGAGCGAGGAGGCGAGCGCGCTGGCAAATTGAAGCAATGAATTATAATAAACGCCGTTAAATGTGAAATAAAATGCTGCGACTTTTTCGCGTCCAACTTTTTTATACGTGTTTATGTGAGGGATGAAATGCGTAAATATCCGATAAAATAACGAACGGATGAAATTGAAATATAAACCCTTTTTGCACTTAATGGCAAATTGATAAACACATGCGCGCCCTTTTAAACAAAATCGATTCGCTTGCATCGGGCGAGTAATACATATTTTATTATGGAAGAGAATGCAGATTGCAAATTGATACATGGGAAGCGGCAGCGGAGCGCCAAAACGATTAAATTTGCATATTCGACGTTTTCGCGATGTGCACTACTACGTTACTGCCTCAAATGAAAATTTTATGATTTTGGTACATAAATGTAGCGTCGGAGGAAGAATGCGATACGTAAATATATAAATATGCTACTATTACATTTCCGAACCGGAAATGTGAGATTTTATTATTTATTTGTTACTTTTAACCGAAAAATTTTATGCATATTTTATGTGCTTTGGAATAAACGTCGAATGGAAATATTTATTTGGATTGCCATTACTTAACTACATATTACGTGATGATCTTATATAAACGCGCGATTGCGTCGTTGTCGATGTAATTATTATCTTGATTGCGATTGCAAAGGAAGTGAATCGATTAAAATGATGGTCACTTGCGCGCGTGCACGATTGGCAAATTGAAATTCACATCAGGTGCAAAGTCAGCACCGTAAGGATGATGAGTATAATTGTAATGCGTAATCCGACGGCGTTTGTTTATTTATAAATCTATTCGATTTCATTCCGATAAACACACAGATAGACAACGATTTCATTCAATTAATTCCCGGGAATCTAAGCACGTGCCTCATTTTAGTTTTTATTTGCATTTAGTTAGAAGGATAAAAGGATGGATCGAAAGCAAAAAAGTGTCATATATATATGGGGATGAATCTAATATGCAAATGAGATTGCAAATCCCTGTTTTCAACATGCGAACGCACTCTCACACTTTGCAAATTTGCAAATATCGGTGCACTTTATGTACAGGGAGTTAAAATCTTTTATTTTCTTTCAGCAATTATATTAGCGAGTATTGGATGATTTTTGCCACCGTTCTTTGGCGGTGAGTTTACGGAATGGCGTGCAAACGAAAGGGGTGTCCGTAATGCAATCAGCGTGGCGTTCGCAGCTGGTAATTCGTAATTTATTAATTTATTCGCACGGGGCTTACTGTGTGGCTGGCGTGCGCCAGCGCCAGCGCACCGTCAGCAAATATTTGTCAAACGTATCAAAAACGTAACCGAAACGAAAACGTCCCCTCCGTCGTCGGTCAACAAACAGGGAGCGAAACGAAAATGATACGAAATGAAACAAACTTTTGTTTGTTGATAATTTGCTCCGACGTACAAATACCGTCTCGTTTATTGCGAATACCAAACATATTGGTTTTTTTTTTTTGGTAAATTTATTAAATTAATTCGTAGATTATTAAATTAATTCACTTAGGAACTTATTGGGCAGAAATAATATTAGTACCCGCCGCCGCCGGCTTTAAAACATATGCTGTAAAACATCTTCTTCGGCGTTTATTTTCATTGTCCTTCGTCCTCGAGCGCTCGCTGTTTATATGTAATAGGAAAACAAAACATCCATGTCCTCCACGGCGAGAGAGGACAATGCGCGTTTTAATGGATCAACCATTAACCTTGGGGGCGGGATGGTGGCAACGGCGGCGGCTTGTGTGGTTTTCGCAAAACAGAAATTTCATGTATGCCATCATCCACCGTTTTAGCGTTCGCCACCACCACCCCGCACATGCGCTCGCCGTGCATGCATATACGTAGACATAACAGCCAGGCAGACGCAGGAAAGAAATCGTAAAATACACAATGGGAATATTTGCATATTTGCATATAGAGACATGCGATTATATAACTCGCGGCTCTCGGGTTACGGTTTGTAATAGTAGGTGGATGCGCGGTGATTTGCATGGTGAAAAGTACGACGGCGACGCGGAAATCAATCGGGTGCGTGACGGTGTTTTTCTGTGATAAATTTGAGCTCGTATTTCGTCGCCGTCGTAGTTGTCTGATTGATTGCATCCGATGTCGACACCTTTTTCCTCCCTTTTATGCGTCGTCGATTAACGACGCATTGTTATCTCTTGATTGGATCGTAAACGAAAAGTCGTCGGCGCGCGTATTTTTCTATTCATCCATTTTTCTTTTTCGCGCGCCCTATCGATTTCATTCTAATCCAGTTATCGAGGTTGCGCTTTCCGTCCTTCGTCCCATGGCACCGATTAAACACATTATGTGTATCTGTCTATTATGATCCACCGAGCGCGACGAAAATAACATCCAATTGAGGGTTGCCCGATTGCCATCGGCGGTGTGGGTGTTGCACTGCGTCATGTGTTGGCAACCCTACCATCCAGAGGGGTAGAGACACACTACGTCAACGTAAACATTTGGGGAGGGAAAGTGAAAACCGGAAAAAGGGAAGAGGCTGGCTTGTATCGGGGTCAACCTTATTTCTTTTCATCATCATCATCATCATCATCAATATTGGACACGTTGTTGTTGTTTTATTTCTGCATGCACACTTTGGTGATGCAAGTTTGAAAATGGAGCATTTCATATGAATTTTTTTTCGTATTGGTTTTTTGTTTTCTCTAAATTTTCTTGCTCGCGATGAGGTGGTGCGTATAGCACGTGACACTTTGCGAAACGTGTCCACACGCGCGAGACTGCTGCTGCGGCCGCTGAGATTAGATGGCGAATCGGCGGCGCGGTGGTGCGCTCAGCGCCGAAAGTTTAAAAAAGCGCGCGTCCGACCGACCGCCGCGCGCGCAATAAGTATGCCAAGTTTGCGCGAAATCCGTGTCGAGCGCACACGCTGCCCGCCCGAGTGTCGAAAACGTTATAAATATAAAACGAACGCTAAAACTCGCGTGCGCGCCCGACGACGACGCTTTGCGTTTTGCGTGTATAAACTAGATATTGCTATCGTTGAGGAGGATTTCAAGTCAAAGGCGCATCACTTACAAAGCCAACCATTATTGAAGTTGCATTGTGATGGAAGCGATTTATTTCTCATTGCTTATTAGCAATGGTTTTTGAAGTATGTGAAAGACAATTGGATTGAGTTCAGCCGCGAGCGCTTGGCAAGTTTGTGTCGCCTGGCATAATTTTTTGCGGCATATTATGAATTTTTAAATAGCCCAAACGGTCCGGCCTCGACTTACGCCTATTTGGCAAGCCCCCGGCCGACGCCGACGACGGCGGCGGCATTCTAGTTTTACTACACACTACGACGACGCTAGGCGGCATTATTTTACTTCTCTCCACCTAGTTATTTTGTTATTTTGATGCGGCTCGCCTGCGGCAAACCGCAGCAACGCGGATTCGCTCCTCCGCTATAAATACGGATCGAAGCCCTTGAACGGTTTCCATACGCAATGCACGCGTACCCCATTTGCTCTCAACAACACACACACTTTTAAGTTATCCGCCATATACCTAGCATTACTTACTCGGATTCATTGTTGTCGAACACCAAGTGGCCATCGGTGGTCTCGTACTCCTTGCCCGCCTTCGCCGTGCCGTCCTGCGTCCAGTAGGGTATGATGACGCGACCGCGCGCACCCGAGCACCGCTGCACGGTCAGCTCATACGTGCCGACGCTCTCCACCAGGTCGTAGTCGCGCTTGGAAAACTTAAACACGCCGCCGTGGTCGTCGTCGAGGATGACGACCGTGGCGAGCGTCGGCGAGCCGAGCGAATTGGGCGGCTGTGAGGCGCGCAACCGCACGTAGAAGTGCTCGTCCGCCTCGAAGACGTCGTCGTCAATCACCTCGAGCGTGAGCCGCTTCTCCTTGTCGCCGGGCCCGAAGTGCAGCGTGCCCTTGGCGGCGATGTAGTCGCTGCCCGCCGTCGCCGTGCCATCCTCGGTGCAGTACTCGACGCTGAGGGGCGCATCGAGGTCGCCGGCGCGCGCCACGCGAATGTCGAAGCTGCCGCAGCTCTCGAGCACCGTGTACGTGGCGGGCTCGAAGAACGCCTTGCAGCCGAGCGGCGCAAACTCGGGCACGCCCGACTCGCGACGCACCTCCGCCTTCACGTCGCTCATGTCGTTCTGCGCCTTTTCGGAGATGCGCTTCAGCAGGTCGCCGCTGCCCATCAGCTTGCGCGTCGCCTGGATGCGGTAGAAGGCGCGCGACTTGGGCCCGCGATTCAGCAGCAGCTCGTGCGCCATGCGCTCCAGCGACTCGAGGTCGCAGTTGGGATGCTGCGTGCGCAGCTCCTTCAGCGTGATGATGTACTCCTGCTTGATCTCCTCGTGCACATCCTCGTAGCCCATCAGCGCACCGCTGCCCATCTCGAGCGCCTCCGCCTGCACGATGACGCCGCGCGCGTTCATGCGGTAGTCCTTGCTGATGTACTTGTACATGCGGCGGTCGGCCATGTACGCGGTGAGCACGGTGGTCGGGAAGAACATGAACGTGAGCAGGCCCTCCCAGATCTCGACCTCGCCGGGCGAGATCACCGCGAGGATCATGTACAGCCACACGTAGGCGAACACCGACCACGTGGCCGTCACGAAGAAAACGCGCAGATGCTTGATCTTGCGCACCTCGCCCTTGGGTATCACGAAGACGCAGATGGCGATGATGACGAAGAGATTGTAGGCGGCCGAGCCGACGATCGTGCCCGGGCCGAGATCGCCCGCCTCGAAGCCCTTCGCCCAGATCTCGATGACGGAGAGCAGAATCTCGGGCGCCGACGAGCCGAGCGCCATCAGCGTGAGGTTCGCCACCGTCTCGTTCCAGACGCGCACGACGACGATCTGCCGATCGCCGTTACCCTTGCGAACGCGAACCTCCTTCTCCTGCGACGTGATCACCTCGATCGCCGCCATGAAGCGGTCGGAAATGATCGACACGCCGATGAAGAGGTAGACGAGTGCGAGGAAGTAGAGGAAGCCGCGGCCAAACTTCTCCAGCGGCGGCACGTCCTCGAGCGGCTGCCAGCACGGCAGGATGAGGCCCTCGTCGCAGTTGATTCTGTTGGGCGACACCGATGGCGCCGATATGGCCGATGGGTCGATGGTGGTATTATCGGACATGGTGAGGTTGTTGTCGGTGTAGTCCATGGTCGTCGAGGTGTCCTGCTCCGCACATCCACACGCACTAATAACTTTGCTGCTCTACACTATTTGTGGTTTTCTTCTTGCGCGCTGCTTTCTTGAATTGGTTAAACTTGCGCCGGAAGTGAGAGACCTGTAAGGAAGGGGGCGTGGAACGCGCAGCACTTGATTTAAATGCGATGAGGAGGTCGTTGACGAAGACTGGTTGGAAGAATAAGAAGTTGGTGGTGGTGGTGGTGATGGCGAAGGAGTGGTAGCGGTCCGAGGGTGGCGGCGGTCATGCCGGTACGCCCCGACGCGCGAAAAACGAGATAAGCAGAGCTGTGGTGCCCTGACCGGTAAAATCGCGAATCGTACGCGAGACCACGACGGCGGCTACGGCGGCGGCGGCGGCGGCAGCAGCAGCAGCAGCGACTGCGGCGGCTAACTACTAACAGTGTCGGGCATCAGGGGGGAACTGAGTGCGCTCCCGTTTCTTCCCCCCCTAGTTCGGTGGCGGCAACGACGGTGGTGGTGGTGGTGGTGGCGGCGGCGGCGGCGACGGCGACGCGCGCATCAATCCACCGAGAGGTGGCCGGCGGCTTGGTTGTTCCCGTTTCCGAAGTGATCCGCGAAATAAATGCGCGCCTGCTGGCAGCGGCGGCTGAACGCGGCTATAAATTTGTTGCTTGCCGAATATTATGCGCATGCACACATTGCTTTTTTACACCCATCCACGTACACGTACGCACCAATTCATCAAACTTTAATCAATGCTCATTCAAGGCGTGTATCATTTGATTAACTAATTTATTCAATTACATGTCACTTGGCGTTATTAATTACTGACGCGAATTTTATTCATACACCCACCGCATGAGTGTAATCATTCAACAGATGCGTCATACTATGTAATTATAAGTACATATGTACTTATTCAGTTCACAGATGAAATGAATTTTATTTTAATATGGATATCCGTACGGATGTCATTTTCACGAAATTGCTCTGCTCTCAATTTGGTGAGTGTGTCTCTAAAAATACGCGCATGACACAAAACGCACGAAATTTTACAATTACTTGTTAACTTTGCGTTAAGTTGATTCGCGCCAATTCGTCATCCGTTCTTCGCTTCCATTCATGCGTAGCATAGCGACTTATTGACTGCGGAAACACAACTGATTTGGAATAAACGTCATCGCGAATTTGTACGTTGATCGGATGTCCGACACGCGTGCGCGCCGGTATTAAACTCGCGCGCGACTGTACGCTAACAATAAGTGCACCGTGCTCAGAATCAGACTACACCCGCTGTCGTTATGATGCTGATAATCTTTGTGTATGTTTATAGAAAGAGATAGAGTTTACTCTAGCTATGTGCACATATTATTTTATTTGATGGTTGCTGGATATTGCGAAGTGAATGTGAACTGAAAACGCAGCAAAGCATTAAATGTTGATGGCAATGGCCAATAAGCGAAATGCGCGTGCGAAGTAAACGTGACGAACCGCCGCCGCGACGAAGGTCGTCACCAATTATGGTATTTCGAATAGTTTATGCGTGACTCATTTATTATTTAATTATTCCAAGCCGCGTACGTGTTTGTACACGTAAGATCATCTTATTTCTTACTTCTGCTGAAAGTAATACGCACAGAATTTACGTTAAATTGTGTGATGCCATCGGATCCAGCTGTTCAGTTGCGCACTATTCTGCACGGTTCTAACTTTCTTCGATCGGGACGCGTGTCTTATTGTGCGTGTTTCAAAAGGGGTACCATCTAGCTCTACCTCCACGTGGTGTGTTTTTATTCTTTTGCGATTTTGCCCTCACAAAATGGCCCATATCTTCGAAATGAATACCGTATTTAACGGTTTACATAGTTTTATGTCGACGCGGGCGTTTTATTCATTTGCGAGTATGTACATAATATCTTTGCATTACGTATGGTTATACATACGCCAATTACATTCAAAGTATTCAACGGTCAGGGGTATCAGGGGCAATCAGGGGAGGCAGGGACAGTGCCGACTGCTGACGCTGCTGACCGTGCATGGCGTGCATTCTGCATCGCAACTCTCGCCGCAGATACGAGCGAGACCAAAAATGATCTGTCTATGAGTGAGACGAAGACAAAGCGTGCGACAAGGCCGCGTTCAACCAGGTGACTACGCCCAACTACGCCTTTCTGGACGTGTCCCAGCTCCGTAAAAGCTTAACATATATCGGTACACTCAATTCGTAGAGAGATGGCTCATATACGAAATAGGAGCAAATCACTTCAAAAACAAGTTAGTTTGCTTTTTGCCGGTCGTGTTCGAAGTTGTCAGTGACAAAATATCAAATGTAACCGCGACAACGATAGTTTGTTACGTTTGAACATTTTGCCATGACTCCATCAGCGCAGTATACATAACACTCTCCGACTATTACTCGTGCGCAACTGCGTGCAACACAATGGCAGCTGTTGAGTTCTTCTAGTTGGACATACCTC
>JARJDR010011433.1:0-10272 GCA_030264135.1 Myllaena sp. GC000078 | reverse complement strand
TTGTTTGGTTGTTCGATCGCGTAATGTTTACTTATTCTATCACAGACCACACCGCACTGATGCAATGTTGTTAATAGACAGAATTCACCCGGCGCAGCGCGGGGTACGTAATCGAAATGATTATTGCTTCATTACGAAAATTATTATTAACACGCGCGGTGGAGTGAATCTTCGATCGCGAAGTACTATTTATTAATGCTGGCTGGCCGCGTTCTCCACGTTCGCGAACCGGATCACACACAACGCGCGCGCGTGCCCACGCCGAGCGAGCAACTGACTGCCAACTGCTGCTGACGAGCAGCGTCTCGACTGAAATACGGAAAGCGCCTGCCTGCCTGCTTGCTTGCCTGCCGCAGCCGAGCAGCTGGGCGACGACGGTGGCGGCGGCGAAACTTTACCGTCCAGGATTCGCCGAGGACGGCAACGGCGACCGTGTCGTCTATACGGGGGTTGCGCCAAGTTCATGTGCATGCGCTGCCACCACCACCACCACCGCCACCGCACGGAATAACAGGTGCTGCGCGTGTGCGCACCAACCCCTCCTGTGTTGACTCATGAATGTATCGCATCCAAACTTTTCAATTCGCCCCCCCCCCCCCTCCCTCCTCGTTTTAAATGGCGCATCTTTGCTCAAAGTTTGTAAAGCGGCATCAATTCAAGAGAATACATCTTGTGACTTTACCGATTTCACCGACTTCACCGCCAACAATCAGCAATGCTAAAAGGAAGAAGCAAGGGTATCAAAAAAGAGGCAAATTGTGGGAAAAGTAATTAATCGATCGCATTGATGAAGTGGAGATAGGATCATGAGCATTTGCATTTGGTAATGCATGTAATATCGATATTGTGAAGGTGGTGGCCATTATGCTTTGAACTTGAACGGGCCACAACCCCATTGCGGGTGTTTTTAATGTATGAATGACGTCGCGTCGGCTGGACGATGGGGAAGGATGGGCGGTCATTCCGAAGCACTTAGCGGGCGGCACGCGCACGCATTCCGAATGTACGTCACGAGTGTACAAAAACATTTCTAGATGCTCCGAAATTATTTTTGCAATTGAAAATTACGATCGTACTAAATCATTCTAATGAATACCAACGTGAAAATTAATGAGGTGATGCGATACGATTTTATTGTGCACATTCGGTCGCACACCTGCGGCCGAACTTGAAAACACACCACTCCGAGGTGGCTCCGTTGTGTACAATAACGCGGTGGGGTGGTTTTCAGGAAGCGTATGAATTACTTGTTGTGACGTGCGCGCGAAGGGGAATGAGGGTGAATTTCCGAGAAACGTCTGCTTTGTAGTGTGCGTTCGCTGCTTGCCTACCTAGCATTTTCACTATTATCCTTGAAACTTTCGAATGGAAGGGCCCAAAAGCAAAATTCCAATCATTGATCGAGGAGGAAAGAAGTGTTGGAATATTTCATATTAGAAATAACAAAATTTAATCAATTAATGGACGAATATGCTTATAGATAAGTATTTGACGAAATTAACTAAATCACATTGAGTATCGCATAATTTTCCAATTACTCAAGAGAGGTTTATGATGGATATGCTCTCTAATCACCCAAAATGGTTGATGCTTCCACCTATATGTATATTGATTTCCAGTGGGCGCACATATGTAGCAGATGCATGGAATATTGATGACAATCGAATTGTTTTGCCATAAATTTCTAATGCATTCCCCGAAGAAATTAATCATTGAATTGTCGCTGAACGCGAATGCATAGGTAGATTATATCGCATTATTGATAAGTAATTTAAAGTTAACGGTTCCTGTTTGCAATTGATTTACAGTTCAGTTTGTCGGTACGCATTCGAATCACTAAGTTTCTGCGTTGCCTATACATACCCTTCGTATAGGTATACAAAGTTAATGGCGTGATGTGTATCGATTCACCCTGATGAATCATGTATTCGCCGAATTCACAATTGACATGTGAGATTTCCATTTCAGACACAATTGAGTACAAAATTATATTTTTGAGAAATGGCACACAACTTTTGAAGTAAATATGTAATAATTAACCGTCTCTAAATTTGCACCTGAAACTTTGCAAGTTGTAATAATTCAGTGAACGAATGCACAAGACGCGAAAACACTTGGTATGAATATTATTATCCCCGCGCAGGCGCTGGATTGTTAGCGAAACGGGCGGAAAAGTTATAATGTAATCGCGGACGGCACCCCATCAGGTTCTCGTGATGGGATAGTTGACGTCGTGTGCGGGTGCGCGCGCGCGCGTTCACGACGATTCTGGCGAATTTCCAGCAATCCATTATTATCGCGCAGAGCGCAAACACGTGCTGCCCCACTGGGGCCGCAACGGGGTCGACGGAAAAAAGGACCCATAACACCCCGCTACCCATTCCAACCCCCCTAAAAAGACCGACTGAATACGTATACCTAGAAGGTTGGCGATTTGAATTCCGCTTATTGTTAGTGGTTTTGCTCCCGAAGAATACCACTTCACCGAAGGACGATATTGCGTCCCAACTGTCAAAAGTCCTTCTCGAAAATGCAGCCAGCTGCACCAACACAACTCATCACAAACGGCAAGAAAAACCGTTGGCTTATCGTTGTGTGATTGAAAATGATTCATTATTACTGGCAGGCCATGGCTGTAAAAACGTAAATGGCGCATTTTGCTGGCTGTGAAAGGGACACGCCGGATGTAACCGACGTGCGTGGGGACAATAAGCGAGCTATCGATGGGGAAAAAATTTAATGGATTTCTCTCGCGCCGCGTCGGGATTAGATTGATATATCATCCGCCCAGCGCGCGTCCGCCGCGCCGACCCAGCCGGACAAAACGGAGCGAATGCGTTTCGAAAATCTAGCACGCCCCCACGAGTGGAGTATTAATGAATAAACATCCCTTTCGATTTGATGTAGGTATATCAATAGCGAGCGCGATATGAGTTTCGCGGGAAGTGTGTACACGTGTGTGACATTTCTATATGCTCCTTGCCTACCTCATTGGTGGCGCTCTTATTTTCCTTGCGAGAGCATCCCTGCCCTTGCCCGACCGAGCGTATTGTTGCAAACGGATCGAGAGGAAATCGAACGCGTTTCGCATTGACATAAAATATTTTATACACGCCAAATCCTTTATCATTGCGCGACCTAGTTCGAAGCAAGCATATTCAAAATCTAACATTTATTTATCCGCAAAATCTCTAATATACTATTATATTATATTTGTGTTTAATTGAAGCCCTCTTCCTTCCAATTTATTATTGACTGAATTTTAAATTGATATTAGTCGAGTTTGTTCCAAATCACTCAATTTTAAGAATGTTCATAATATAGGGTTTTCCAATAAGAGGTTTTATTTTGATAATTAAAAAAAACCGAGTGGTTTTTAAGAGAAATCAATGAATATTTATTTCATTGTAAAGAGGAAGCATTGGCATAGACCTTATCTTTTACGTGGCCCCAAAGAAAAAAGTCTAATGGTGTTAAATCACAAGATCTCGGTGGCCAATTGTGATCAGCTTTTCGAGAAATAACACGGTCAGGAAACTTTTCTTGCAACATTGCGATTGTTTCGTTGCTAGTGTGGCACCATAGATGTGGCACATAGCGCCGTCTTACTGAAATCAAACGTCGTCCACATTCCAATTCCGACCATAAAAAATCATTAATCATAGCTCGGTAGCGCCATGCATTCACCGTAACAGTTGCACCAACCTCATTTTCAAAAAAGGATGGTCCAATCACACCGCCAGCCCAAAACACGCATACCTTCCTCTTTACAATAAAATAAATATTCATTCATTACTCTTAAAATACTCGTTTTTTTAAATATCAAAATGAAACCTCTTATTGGAAAACCCATATTGGTCGAGATTGTTCCAAATCACTAAATTTTTAAAATGTTCATAATCTTATTCTACGAAATTCGTGAAAAAAAAATTAAATTCTGCATTCGTTAGCAAGAATCCTTAAGGATAATGCAATAGTTTTCGCAGGAATTTCATCAATTTTGGTAAACGCAAACATTGCAATATGCTAACGCAATCGTTACATAACCCACATTGCGATATTAATCATATCCTCTCGCGCGTCGAGAGGGTGTTGTTAATGATTAAGCGGAACCGATGAAAATTTACCGAGAATCGCCTGGATGATGCGCGCCGCAACCCAAGCCAGGAGGCAGCGCCTGACCTCCTCTGCTGCTCTCCCTTCACACACTCCCTTCGCGTGCGCGCACGCGTGAAATACGTGGAAGTCGGCACAGGATTCTGCGGACGCAAACGGAATGAAATCCAGCGCAACGGTCGGGTCGCCGTCATGTATTCCATTGGCCGCGCGGTCGTTACTTATGGTTCGTTATTCTTGCGCCTCTCTCGACGAACGTGAAACGTAATACTAACAGGCGGGGAGGGGTGGTATGTTCAACATTCCACGGCAAGGACTGTAAGGCGAGAGATACTTCTCGGAATTAGTTTACTCTCGTACACAAACGTCAAACAACACACCAAACCACCCTCCACGGCGGAGAGCGGCTCCGATGACGTAATTTATATAAAATTCGTTACGAGCAATTAGCATGGCGGCTGGGAAAGACGTTAATGCGTTTCCATGGAAAACACTTAGCCGAAGGTACTAAAATTTTCATTGACAACAGTATCTAGCGGAAGTAATAAAGAAGAGCTTTGATGCAAGAGGATATGGAATTTATTCAATTTTGAAATATTGTTATGCGCGAAATAAAACAGGTGCAAAGATATGCTTGGGATATGAAAACCAGAGCGATTATGTCATTTGAATAAGTAACAACGGCAAGTGGCGGCGCGGGAGAGGTGAAGTGATTCACCCCATGTCGCGCCCGTGTCACACATCACACATCACACATCAACCCATCGCGCATTCAACCCACACCCCCGCAGCACACATACATAAGTCAAGGTTACCGGAGCATAGCTCCCCAAATGCGTTTTGTGTGAGTGGTGCGAGGGGGTAAATGTAAACACACGTACGTGCAAGGTTAGCGTTCGCATGTGTCACATTCCATGAACGATTTCTCCGAAGCGCGCATATAATGTAGACGTTATTATGCGTGCGCGTCATGCATCCATAAAATATTTATCGCCGTCAGGATCACAACGATATCGCACGTAATGTACATAGGTGTGGAATAGCATTAGTTTTCGGACTGATTTGAAATATCATAGATCATAATTGATCGATAAGACAAGTATACACGGTTTTTGACCAGAGCAAACAAAAGCTGTTCATAAGGTAGATTCGCAGGCTGAATCCAAATCTGCAATACTTTTTTTAAATTTGGTTCTAGTTTTTGAATTATTCAATAAATTCATTATTTTAGTATTACTAACCATTTATTGAATATTAAAGTATAAATTAGAAATGAACAGAGGTTAAATTGAGTCTTTTATATTCCTTGGGATCTATTTCACGCTTTAGGGTCCAACAGTAGTTCCTTATCATGTCTTCGTCCCGAAATCCTTGGTATCGCCGCTCTCCTTGCTCGTCGCTCGTATCGCCCAAATTTTGTAGGAAAAAATCAAGATGTGAATGCAGAAAATGTATCTTGAAAAAACATACGAACTCCACTCATTTGGTTATTCTTCAAAAAAATGGTGGAGGAAATGATTTGGAAGGGAGTAATTGGTGGTAAGATAAGCGGGATGCAATTCTAGGTGTAGGGAAGGTTTAGCATGGATGGATTTCGGAGAAATAACGCTGTACGTCTTTACAACTGAAATACAAGAATGCAAATTGGCGCAATGAACATGAAAATGTTTAGAACTAGATTACTTAATTGCCGTCCGGCGCGACTTCATGTAGTGCCGTTCGGCTGGGTTTTACCCCGACGCCGTACGTAGCTACTTTGAAAAGTCCGTGCAAAGTGCGAGAAATGGCGCTACTGGCGCAAATCGACTTTATATTTACTAAGTAACATCTCTTGGAAGAACACATACCAAAGATCAGCCAGATTGGAATAGTACTTTGTGTTTGGCATTCATTTGAATGGCAGATTGACTATTTTGCGAACTTGGACAAATCTTTTTTTTTTTTTTTTTTGAGGGTATAAAAAACTGGAGAACCGCTGGAGTAATTGCATAAGCTTAATAGGAGACTACGTTGAGACATATAAAAAAATTGCCCCAAAAATTAGTAATTTTCCATTTTTGCACGGACTTTTCAAACTCCCGTCGTATAAGAGTGCAGTACCGCCACCATCCGAGAACTCGAAAACTAGAACCAATCTTGACAAACGAATTGCAGATCTGAGTTCAGCGCACCAAAATTAGTAAAGAATCGTTCTCCGGGTGAAAAAGTTGACCCGAATTTGTAAACTTGTGTAATCATTCAATATCTATACCCATACTGCAATAATTTCCAAAAAGAAAACAATTATGGATTAATCAAGCAAGCGATTGACGTTGAATTCGAAGAATTCGCCTAACCCTTGATATTATGAACAGTTAGTTTGATTGCGCGCACGCAAATCACATGCACGCGTGTCACTCATCTTGCACACCGCACACATTTTAACGCAAATGTCGAAAAGCGTGGGCGCACGAGCTATAAATAATTTCTCGGATATGGCCGTGCATTACAATCGGTAGGGATATTAATAGCGCAATTAAAGAGTAATTATGAAAAATTATTTCTAAACTAAAATTTCAAAAATTGTTAATATCCGCAATATCAATTCTTCTTGATACAATAAATATTATACTTAAATATTAATTATCAACATTACGATAAGGAATAGTCTAATTTAGATAAAGATACATAGGTAGCTACATATATGCAGTATAAAAACGATGGACAACAGCAAATGGAATCGGTCAACCCCATAATCCTCGCACATAACTCGTAATCTGCGCGCCACCGGCCGCGATTTCACCCACCATCCGATTGACGTCACACGCGTTGGCCGCGCGAGCACCGCCCTCGCATAACAAAACAGAAACACACACCCACACACCTACCACCCACGCCTAATTTATTTTGTTGTTATTACTATTATGATTCCTCCGCGGCCTCTTTTCTACGTGCTTCGGCATCACTCTGTCTTCCTTTTTCTTTCTCGTCCTTTTTTTATTAACGTCATTCATAATGACATCGACCAGCGACGTGCCTTATACATATTACGATATTACGCAATGAATGCAAAGAATACGAAAAGGAGCGCGGCGATACAATTCTAGAAATGACGCCCCCGCTACACTACGCTGGCATATACATACAATAAAGAAAGCACAGGATGTATATAATGGAAAAAGCAATATTAAAACGCGATTCGTATCGAAAATCATATCTGCTGAGCGAGTTCAAGGTCACTCTCGAGAAGGGGGGGAGAAACCAGGGATTTTGCATGAAAACAATCGCGTTTGCAAATTACTTGCGCACGAAGGTGGTGGATCGCGTTGCTCGGAAAGTATCTCCATTGTCCCCCCCCACCGCGCGAATGATCTCGATTAAGTAGCGGCTTTAAATTAAGGTTCGCCAAGATTGATGAAGCGAAAACGGAAACTTTGGCGTCATTACAGTGTGCACGTGACGTCATCGATTGCTTTGCGTGTGAACTTTAAACACCGGTGAGGTGACGCAATGATCAAGTGACGTTTTCTTGACATTTACAATGAGGCCCAGCTGAAGGAGCGCAAGGGTGACCAATTATAATAATTCTCGAATGCGAATTTATGCGCCCGCAATACAAATGCTATACGTCAAGGATTAGCGCGTATCCCGAAAACTATCGCATGCAAATCACACACGAGCCCACACACACAGCCCACCCGCCGCAGGTCGATGGATGGATGGCGGCGAATACACCAGCATGACGTTTAACCTTCGCGTGTTTGAGGGTAATTTTTATGTTCGTTTCGTCCGCTTTTTTCCCCCTCACGCGCATGCGAAAATGACTCGCTACATCACTTCACAACAGCAATTACAAATTACAGCGTACCAACCACCCCCGAACTTGGAATGCGACGGCGACGGAACGTATTGGAGTGGGCGAGAGAGAGAGGGAGCGTTGGGCGTGAAGACCGACCTGGCGCCTGATTGCGAAAACCTCATTTGATTGCTTACAATTAAAATTAACCGCCAGCCACCCTCACGCACGCACGCACGCATCTATCAAGCGTCGGCCTCGTCATCAATGTCAACGACGCGCTAATGATTATTTTATGTGCGTCGCCGTGAACGATTACACTCGAATTGTAATTAGTACGAAAGGATTGCATCCCCCATTGGATTACGAAACAAATAGGTGTAATAAGTGTATAAATCTAATAGATTGAAATCGAAATCCAATTTCCGTGTCTGGCTGGATGGGACGTAGGAGGAAGTGAAGCGGGAGAAAGTTGCATGCTGCCCTCGCCGCGGCCGGATAGTGATTTATTCGCGTATCCTTGCCGATTTGATAAATGAAGGATAATTTGCGCGACGACGACGACGACGAATACATGAGCGCAATGATATATCTCTATTGTATTTGCCTCCAAGGCTGCGACGATATTATTTTCTTTACTTTTTGGGAGGGGTGCAATCCAAGCCAAGGCCACAAACGAACAACAGGGCGAAGGTCATTGTAGTTGCACCAAATTTATGCACAACACCTTATCTAATCAAATCGCTCCACTTAACCGGACAGCAGAATATATAAATTAAGTAATATGTTCGAGATGCAAAACATGATTCATGTAATTTTCGCAACATTAATCATGCGAGCGTAAATTGTAGAGAAATATGTAAAAATCTCAAAACATGCCAAAAAGTTAATCAAATTTAATTGATGGCCAATTGCGAATGGAATGCGCATTCCACAATTTTCCAAGAAAATCACATTCATTCAAGTGGAATGCAGTCGTTTTTTGAGCACATTACCGGAAACACCAATTGCATCACGATGGTGGGATGCGTACATTCGGAAATATGTGCGCGTATTTTTGTGGACCGCTCGTAAATATTGCCTTTTCCTATAATTTTCCATTTGGCGCCACATTTGTGCTTTGATCTATCATCCAAGACGCCATAAACCAGTGCACTAAAATACTTAAAGTATATCGACACGGATGAAATTAGGAAGAAGCACAGCAAACCTGTTTCAATTAAGAAACAAACGGCCATAATTCGTGGTTAACTTAAAAGGTTAAGGGATACTTAGCGTCGACCGCAAAAGACAAGCCATTACTTCCACCGAGTTACGCGCCCAGCAAGTGGCTCATTTCAGGCAAGGCGCGCGTGTAGGAAAAAGCGGAAATTGCGTCAATACACGCTAACAAGACAAATAAAAAGAGCGAACGTTTAATAAACGAGGAGCTCATGAAAAAATTATAATATATTTCCCCCGCTCATTCCACCCTCGCCCATGTCCGGACGATATTTACTCTTCTTCCCTTGCTTTTTGCAACAGCACAACGCAATTTCCCGTTGTTTTGCGTTGTGTGCGTCACGCCAGGTGCTGCTCGTCGTCCCCGAAAATTAATTTAACGCAAATGTTTGCGTAAAAACCTCATACAAATACAATAAACGTTTTCATTTGACACTAATTGCGTTAATAAACGTTGTTAAAAATGAAAAGCACTGCCAATACATGCGCAACGAATTGGATTACAAGGCGGGTATATAATGGCTAAATGAATTACCTACTTAATCACAAAGCATTCATTCAACCTCAAAGAAAAAACAGGTAATAAAAAACATTTTGATAACAATTGGTAAGGTAATTAACTTGCATCGATGCAGGCCGGGGGACAGGCAGGACTGGCAACGAACGAACGAACGAGGTCGACGAACCGCGCGATATAGAGTTTAATAGGTGAACGACGCCTGCCGGGATAAACGGCGGGGGTGGCTGTGGAGGAGGGGGTGGCAAAAGCTCGACCTCTTCCCGGCTGACGATGCAACCAACGCGCGCGCAACCAACCACCTCCATCCAGCGCCACGCGATGATGATGTCACGGGAGGCGCGGGAAATGTAGGTCGCGCACTCGGCGGGGGACGCATCGAACTGGAGCGCTGCTGCATGCAGCTTCTCTCTGGAACGTGCGCCGTTGCCGGGGCATCCCAGCCGACGCGACGGCCAGCGTACGCACGAAAACGTTGTCGGGATACTGGGCAATGTGCGCGCACGCGCGTCCTGCGCTCCCAGATGCGGAAAGTAGGCCGCGTTCGGAACGCTCTCGCCCCCGTTTGTAGGCCAGGGCGAAGGACCTTTGCTGAACTCCTCGCGGAAGTGCTCCCCGAACGCCGGTTTCTTTGAATTGCCGG